>JAKTQJ010000043.1:0-114131 GCA_030558835.1 Blastobotrys illinoisensis | reverse complement strand
GGGGGGGGGGGGGGGGGGGGGGGGGGTGGGGGGTGGGGGGGGGGGGGGGGGGTTGGAGACCCCTGTAATAAGCTGTGCGTCCCCTGAAGATGGGCACAGATTGGCGGGAAAAGGCTGGTTAGGGATAAATTGGCACCTCTGGTACCGCTGTACGCACTACATGTACCATACTGTACGTACCCTCGGGTCAAGACCCTCGGTTCTAGAATATCGCCGATGAGACATGATTGGCGATAATGTCACTACGCATTACGCACTTACTTATCGCCTGCCGTTATAGGTCAAATTGCCGGGTATTCTTGGCTAAAATTTCCGGGTACTTGGTCGCTAATCTTTATTTACTGTGGTACGGTGTATTCCTGTATTATTCCAATTGTGCTACCAGTGTCTTGCCGCCAAGATCGCTTTCAATTGGTTGATAGCCCCTGATCTTCGCGTACCGTTGGCGGCTATGTACATGGTCAGATCCTGTAATGCTAGACCGGCAGTGCCGGCATAAAATATAAGACGGGGATTCAACGTATGTAATGAACTGGGGCTATACCGTTTCATTCCCGGTAAGACTATGTATGTCGGGTCCTTTACTCCCTGGGCGCGCCGTTAATGCATGCTTGGCCATTCCTCTAATCGGACTACATGAATATCTTACTACATGTACCTGACTCCGTATATCTTGACGCATAACTGGCTGGTACATGGTATGGTTGGTGACGATCAAGTACAATTGACTACGTATGTATCTTACGTTCGTACGTTGTAGTAAACGACCGGCTCATTATTACTACTTACGGTACCGGTAGCAGAAATCTAACTTGGTAAGTAACTTCGTAATATTAACTAGCCAAGTACAGTAGATAATATAGCTTTACGTGACCAGTTTGGTGCTTTGGAGTTTGGAGGCGCATTAGTACATTAACAAATATTATTAGCGGAACCCTTGCTGGTGGAAAAACTGCTGGTGCCGCTGGTTCTTGAACATATCCTGGAAGGCAAAGTCAAAATGGCCAAACTGCGAAAAGTCTGCCCCACCAAACTGTGGGCCCGTGCCACTATTGCTAGTGCCCCCCATGTCATAGTTGCGCCGCGACTCCTCGTCGCTTAACGTCTCGTACGCCTCGTTAATGTCCTGCATCTTCTTCTGCACCTGCTCCTCGGTCAACTCCCCGCGATACTTGTCAGGATGGAACTCCTTACTCTTGCCCCGGTACGCCCGCTTAATCTCCTGGCTCGTCGCATCCCGCGCAACGCCGAGTATCCTGTAGTAGTTCTTCTCCTGCGATGCCAACGCCTGCACCTCCCGCAGCTTGGTTCGGATCCGTGCATCACTGCCGCTCAAAGGCCGGAGCCGTTCAACGGCGGCATCGTACTCTTCCGCATCAACCAAAACCTGCACCGTCGCTAAAACAGCCACAGTGTGATCAGGGGTACGCTCCAAGACCCGCTCGCACCAGCTGGCCCCCAAATCATAGCGCTTTTGGTTGAAATACGCCTCGCACACTGCGTCATCGAGCATCGCATCCAGCTCTAATGGCCCTGACAGCGCCCCGATGCCCGCCTGCCGAAACCCTTCCTCCCGCTCGTGCAATATCCGGTCATACCCGCCCTGGTCCACTAGTAGTTCCGTCAATTGTCGCCATGTCGCGTGGCCCGCCACTTTTGTCGCCCGCCCCGACAGTAATGTCGCCAACTGTTTGTACCCTTTGCGGATGCGTTTATTGGCCGCCCGACACTCGCGGCTTTCCTGATCAACCCTCAGGCACCGTTGAATCTGTGCCGTAGCCCTTTCGTAGTCGCCCATTGTGTAAAAGTATATCTCCGCCGAGGTCGCATATGCCCCGAAATCAGACGGATTGAGCTGCTCCATAGCGCTCAGGTCCACCAGAGCACTCGATACTCGGCCCTCTGCTAACTGGCACTGGGCCCGGAGTTTCCGCAGTGCATAGCTCTGTGGCGACAGATCCAACGCCCCGGTTGCGTACTCGGAACACTCACCGTACCGAGACTCGTTGAGTGCCTTCTCGGCCTGATTCCAGCGGAGCTTGACCTCTTCCACAGATGTAGTGGATCCTCCCAACGCTTCAAGGTCTGCTAGAGCTTCATCGAGCTTTCCCTGGCGCAGGTAAACCCGGCCCCGGTGCTCGAGAGCGCCTTCAAACCCGGGTGCGAGCGCAAGTACTCGATTTAAGTCGTCGAGAGCGGACTTTTCTCGGCCCAGGGAGAGATATGCAGCAGCCCGCCTGTATATATACAGGTAGTTGTCCGGCTCGAGCCTCACAGCAGAGGAATAGGCGTCGAGGGCTCCGTTGAGGTCCCCAGCGGCCAGTAGGCCGTTTCCGGCCGCAGCCAGCCGGTCTCCCTCGGCGCCAGCTTGGACTCCGGGTATCAGACCTGCTAGAGCTATGGTCACTGCCGTTCCTAGCTTCATTAATACTACTTTCGGGTACGTATTGTAGTTATGGCCGTTAGTTTGACGTGGTCGATAGGGATGATGATGTGTCGGGCGCGCTATGATCAGTCCGATAGCGATCACAAAATCACAGAACTCTGATCTTTATAATTACGAAGTATAACTGCGGGAGTACAACAGTATAAGCAGAGAAGCACACATTGCTACTTTAGTAGCTGACAAAGCTGTTAATGTGTATCTTACATCGTTGCTGGTTGCTGTTGACTATCGACGATAAGGCGTGCGGCTCAACGTCACGTGCACAGCCTACCCCTGAGTGCGGCTCGTCACAAAATATTAACAAAATACAGTTAAATATGTAAAAAACTTCTCCATTAGCCTCGGAAATTGCAAGTGGAAGAGTAAATATCTGCCCCCCTTCGCAGTATGCTACAGCTTGTGGTGGAGTAGAACGTGTCTTCTAGAGGGGCTGGACATTATTAGCATATACTGGAAAGGAAGACTCTCGAGGGCCAATTCCTGCAAGGAAAGTGTTACCCAAGGCCGATGCTTGATTGATAAAAATTAAACAGCACGAATTGTGCTAAATGCATCTTGTCAGAACTCACGACCAGTCCATCACCCTAGGTACTTAGCAATTGAACGAATGAATCGAACGTCCTGGCATTCCCTTTGCGATATAAATACACTGATAACCTACCATAAAACCCAATTCACATCAATGGCCCCCATAGTTGTACTGCATTTGTTTTTTGGGGACAGGTTATCTCTTAATGTCCAGGAAGAAATAACCAAAATTTTGTTGCCTTCAGTTGGTGGTTATGCAAGAGTACTGGTCGAATGCCATCAGATAACAGACTCACTCCTATCCATTAAGAAGTATCCTGTTCGTCAAAAACCCTACTGTAATCTTACGCGGTGAAAATATCAAATTTGGCCAGTTTCTTGTTGGTTTTCGAGAGGTAAATAGGTAATCCCCAGGATGCAAATACGGGATAGCAATGAGACCCATTAATACGAGATTGATCATCCAAAGGGGACTCAAAATTTTAATAGACTCATTATAATTCATTCATTTATTCAGTATTAATACATGTTACATCGCCAAGGATTTACCGTTGCCGGCAGAGTCTTCAGAGATCTACGATTATAACATTAGTAGCACTTGTAACTATAAGATATACAGTAGATGCGATATGACATTGATTTGATTTTTCGGAGTCTCATCATTCAAAGGAGGTGTCATGACTTCAAAATATCACGTATTGTACCGTATTACCGTATAGAGGTACACCGGTATTACCAGAATTGTTGCGTGGGACAGTATAAGGGAGGCGTCAGGGGCTTCCGTGCTACGTTTAAAAGCTTCCAAACACTACCCTCATGAATGAGCCAAATCACGCACTCCCTTGACTACCAATGGTAAGCAATATGCTCCACCGGAATGACAGCTCTTAACGTCTGAACACGACGGCGAGCCGCGCATGACATAATATATTACATAATACCATGGTAACCAAAACCCCCGTCCGCGTCATAGACTTCGTCAAGGCCACTCAGAGGATAAATGGCGGACTCGTTTTCCAAAATCAGCGCCATGCTGGAGTCAGCCAGAGAGCTGACTCTGGAGGCAGCGAGCTCGGCCTCCGCGCGGCTCATGGAAGAGGCTCCCTTGAGGCCCAAAGACATTGCCAGCCAGCTTAACGGCCGTACCGACCGCGACAAGCTCCACGGTATGAAGAACGTAATTGGCCAGATGGCCAAGGGCCAGGACGCATCGGAGTACTTTGCCGATGTCATAAAGAACATCGCGTCGACGAACCTCGAGACGCGGAAGCTTGTCTACATCTACCTCCTGCGCTACGCCGACTACGAGCCCGACCTTGCTCTGCTCTCAATAAATGCTATCCAAAAGTCTCTCGGCGACCAGTCCCCCCTAATCCGATCCCTGGCGCTTCGGATTATGTCGGGGATTCGTGTTCCGGTTATCGCGCCTATTGTTTCGCTAGCAATTAAGCAGAGCTCGAACGACCTGAGCCCATTGGTGAGGAAGACTGCGGCACACGCCATTGGCAAGTGCTACAATTTGGACCCTTCAAATGCGGGGATCATGACGGAGTACCTGGAAAAGCTGCTTGTAGATAAGGACCTTGCGGTGGTGGCCGCGTCACTCGCGACCATGGCCACAATTACGCCGGACCGGCTGGACCTGATCCACCCAATCTACCGAAGGCTAGTGAGAGGGCTCAGCCAGCTAGATGAGTGGACCCACATTGTCGTCATTGAGGTCTTGATTAAGTACGCGCGAGCGTACATTGCTCAGCCGACACATGAAAAGCTAGACCCCGACCTTAAAGAGCTGTTCGAAGCGGCAAGGCCGCTTCTGCATTCGCGGAACGGTGCTGTGGTTCTGGCCGCAGCAAAAATGTACTACTATCTGGGCACTACGAGCACATTTGGTGAGTATAAGGTCGCTCCTCCAGTGGTGAGGCTTCTGCGAAGCGACAACGCCGTCCAGTTTGTCGCTCTGACGAATATCCGGGCCATGGTGGGGTCGCATGTGCAGTACTTTGTGCCATTTGTTTCGTATTTCTACCTCTTCCCTACTGACAGCTCTCGAGTTGCCCAACTCAAGCTCGACATACTTACAATGCTGTGTAACGAGGGCACGGCAAAGGGAATAATTTCCGAGCTAAAGTACTATGCATTGACCTTCAGCACGCTGGGAAAGCACGATCTGGTCACCCATTCGATGATATCTCTGGCAAAGTGTGCTGTAGGGTCTCCAAGTTACCACTCTAAGGTGCTCAAGTGGCTGCTGGAGCAAGTTTCTCTAGGCGAGGACCCTGTGGTGGTCAGCGAAGCCCTGAGTGTGATTAGAATCCTTGTTCAGCGGGACCTTAAGAGCCAGACTTCCACTGTTGTTCGGCTGGCCAAGTGTCTCTTGGACCCGAGTCTGGATATCGTAGCTACTGCCAAGGCGAGCATTCTATGGCTGGTTAGTGAACTCTGTACTACTCCAAGCTGGACTGTTGCAGTGGAAATACTGAGGCATATGCTCAAGAGCTTCGCTAGCCAAGAGGCTAGCGTGAGATACCAAATTGTCATGCTCGCAGCCAAAGTCTACGCCGCCCACCTCGACCGCAAGAACAACCAGCAGATCGATTCGGGGGACGTCAATATTGATATCACTTTGGATAAGATGTTCAACTACGTTGTGCACCTGGCGAAGTATGACCCAGAGTACGACACGCGAGACCGTGCACGCGTGTTTGGTACCATGCTCAGAGAGCACACTGAACTGGCCACCCTCATTCTTCAGGCTCCAAAGCCTTGTCCTTCTTTGGATATCCATGTCAATAAAAACCTGATTTTGGGATCTTCTAGTTTGGCTGTGGGGCATGCTATCGACTCAATTGCGCCTATGCCAGATTGGACGCATGGCGACCAGCTTGTGCCTAGCTCTATACGTGACGAGCCGGTAGAAAGTTCAGTGGAACCTGAGGTCCGTATGCAGAAAGGAATAACCGGCTTTGGCAACACCAATGCCCAAGTGGACCACGGAGCCACCGCTCCGGTAAAGAAGCTGACTGAGCAGACGCTTGACGAGTTCTTTAGTGATATTACACCGGACTCTAAAGCTCGAGAATCGGAGGAGTCAGAGGAAACAGATTCTTCTGAGGAAGATGAATCGGAAGACAGCGACGATTCCGACGACGACGATTCCGACGACGACGACGACGACGACGATGAAGAGGAGGACTCGGAAGAGTCTTCTGATGACGACGAAACTACAGGACTAGTAAAGTCAATAGATGCATAATGCGAGATATAAATAATATTTTACATACAAATACTCGCCATTTTTCAATGGCATGTCTAGATGAAAATGTCAAACTCGGGTCGGTGGAACTGTTCATCCTTAAGGACCGGGTAGTATGGCACCATGGAATCGGAACTCTGGATGTACATGGCGTTATAGACCCTCCAGTACGGCGTTCGCACTTTTCTGGCCGCGTGGAAGAGCCCGGCTAGTAGGTAATTCATAATGACACCGCACCCAACTGCATTGCGAACACCAGAGATACCATCAAGAATTCGGTCAATAACATGGGGCGAAGTCTCATACAAATTGGGCCAAAGCATATTCAAGAAATGGAGCATTGTATCTTCGCACCCCATGCCTACAGTGCCGAGTGCCAGATGCTTGACGACAGTAGCAGCAGTTTGCCGGTGAACATGGTCATAGTCCATTAGACCGTCTTCGATCAGAGGAGTAATAGCGTAAATGTAGTCTTCTGCCATCGGGCCAATGTATTCGAACATAAACGTTAGCGATTTCAGCACGCCGTTCTGGACATTTCGCTCTGGGACCCGATATTCGTTCATAATGACTGGTAGAACCGTAAATGGGAGACACGTCTCTGCGACAATGCCAATTGCCACTGCAATGGACACTCGCTGCTGTCGCTCTTGAACCCTCAAGCTCGTCAACAGAGTAGCAAGAACATCCTGAGGACCAATCGCCTTGGCAATGTAGCCAAAGGTATTGTTTGCAGCTTTTCTGATGTCTTTTTTGTGCGCCCGAAGCATATCGATGAGCTCGTTACAGATTCTCATCCACTCACGCGGACTCACGTAGTCAGCGCCTCGATCAGCAATACGGCCGACTAACTTAATGGCATTTTCTTGTACCTTTTCGTGGCGGTTTCGCAGGATTGGAGTGAGTCGCGGGAGGAGGTCCCTAATGGGCGGTTGCATGGAGCTCAACCCTACGACTCTGACGATATTTTCCAAGGCACCGAGAATGGACCCGAGAACCTCTGGATACTCCTCGCCGAGCTGCTCGTAGAGCACACTTCCAATCTTGCCCATTAATGCGTTTTCATTGCAAACCTTCATAACATCTGCGAGCTTTGAAATGAGGTCAGCAGCTTGTTGTCGAACGGTTGGGGACTGGTTACCAAGTCTGAACAAGATAGAGCTGACAATCTGCGGGATGTATGGCTTGGTTCTATACCCAAGGGCATTTACCACGGTGCCAAAACCGTCAATAATAGCTCTGTCCTCAACAGTCTGGCTCTGGAACGCGGTCAGAATGCCATCCACGAGACGTTCCTCCATGCGCTCAGAAATGTCGGCCACCCCGAGCGTTCCGATGATCTTGTCGACCGTTTCCACGGCCATTCTTCTAAACGGTTCAGACTCGTCTTTGAGAACAAGCACAACCCTCTCGATGATCTCGGACACTCCGACTTTGCCTGCCAATTCTACAGTTGTCGCAACAACGAGCCGGTTGTTCCTCTTATCGAGGGCCATTCGCCGCACCCAAAAGTGTTTGAAAAAGCTTGGCAGCACCTCCTCTCGAAGGTACTGGGCTTTGACACCTTCAGTGCTTGCGCACTGCTGAACTACTTTGAGAACAACCTTTTTCATATCATCGTCTGGCGAGTTGAACTCACGTAAGACAATGTCCATTAGCTCTCGTGTGTAGTAGTTTGCATACTCTGGGTCCATGAGCGGGACGATATTGCCCACACACTGCAGAAAGGCCGCTAGGCCCTTACCCCGGTGGTGTCTAATACCTCGCCACAGCGGGTCCAGCACTAGCTCAAACGACTCAATTCCATATGGCGCGGCTGCTTCGGCCAGGGAAGAAAGGGCCAGCGCCGTAATGGTCCGTACCTTGAACTGCTCGTCTGTGAGGCCGGGGGCGATGCATTCCACGAGGCCATTTAGATGGGGCAGTACGGCACAGCCCACGAGGATAGCAATCTGCTGGACGATTTTGACGCCAGTGTGTCGAGCAAACCAGCTCTTTTTCGACCGGCAGACTGCCTTGAGAAATGGCAACAGCGACGGGATTCCTAGCGCGCTGGCAACAATGGCAAACGCTCGGGAGGTAGCGTTTCGGACGTATTCGTCGGCATGGTCAATGTCCGGACGTAGCGTGGAGATCATCTGAGCCAAGCCGGCAGCTTTGGCAAGGTTTGAGATAACCTCCTTGCCCTCGATACGGGCGTATGGGTCCTCGTCGATAAGCAATGGCTCGATGACGACGAGGATGCGGTGGGTATAGGGTCGCACAAGGTCTCCAAGCTTATAAAGGACACGGTCCACGACTTTTACGAGCAAATGGCGCTCCTGGTCTTCGAGGTCCCGTTCCCTCAGCAGATCTAGCAGCTGGGAAAACAGAGCCTGGGCACCAAAGAACCGCGCATTGTCGGTAATTTCGCGCAGAGCCTGCTTTCTCACTGGTGGGGTTCCGTTCTTGATGCGTAGCAGCAGCCGCATGATTTTGCGCTCTTTGCGGTCTTCGAGCGCCATTGCGTCCTCGGAAGTCTCCGTGTCGAGCAGCTTGGAAAAGTACTTCATGTCGCTCTGCTTCAGGTATTGGAGGTCTCCGACCCCGGGTATCTCGGTAGGCAGTGACTTGACCAGCTTACGGGTCGACACTGTGCTCTCCGCCATTGTAAACCCAGAAACCCCGCCGTCGGCCTCTTCGCCTCTAACTGGGATGTATGACGACGGGGGCTCCAAGATCTCAAACCCTTCGGAGGGCAGTATTTGGTCGAGCATGGCATCTGTGAGCCGCACTTTTACGGCAGTTTCATCCTTTTTCACCTCTTTGGGCTTGGGTTCCTCCTCAATTGGCTTCTCATCCCACCGCGATCTCTTTTTGCTTGGCTCAGCGGGCTTTTCATCCCACCGGCTTCGTCGCCCACGGCCCTTTTCTTCGCCCCATCTGCCTTCTTTACTCTCAGCCCGTTCCACTCTACCCAATGGAGCATTATTGGCTGGCGGCGGCGTTTTCTCAGCTGGAGGCGGCGTTTTATCTCTTGAAATCGGCGGTGGAGTGGTGTCTCTCAAGGCTGGCTCCTTTTGGCGCTCCTCAATGAGCTTCTGCACCCGCTGCTCCTCCTCCTCAATTCTCCGCCGCTCCATCTTCGTCTCATACGACTCCTCCTCCCGGTCAAACTCCCTGTTGAACCGGCGCCGCTGGTAGTCCGACTCCCGGTCGTAGATCGTCCGCTTTTGCTGCTTTTCCGCCGCCGGATCATAGTCCGCGTCCGCAAACTCGCTCATCAGCTCCTTAGACGCCGTGATCTGGCCCACAAGCTTCCTCTTTTCGTCTCCAATCTCTCTGCTCTCCTCTTCCGCGCCCCCTGGGGCTATGCTCGCGACGTACTCCTCGCCATCGCGGTCGTTATCAACGCCAAAGGCCACTCCGCGGCTATCCCGTGCCTTGAGCGCCTTGCGCTTCTCCTGGATCTCCCTGAGCTTACGAATCTCCGCTACACTGAGTTAGCCATTGGCCCCAAATCGCCGTCCCCGTGGCCACTTACCGTCCGACATTGGCGCTTATCAGAGATATCAATGGGTGAAAATCGCTTTGGGAGGTTAGCCTAAAAGTCGCCCCGGGCGGAACTGAACACCGAATCAAGTGAAGCCAACCAAAGTAAAGATGATCCTCAAGGATTGGACAGCGGTGGCGCTGTTCGGGGTCGCAGCGGCCCAGGGGAGCTACCGAGAGAACCTCAACCTGCGCCCGCTGCCGAATAACCAGCTGCTGACGTCGTTCACGTTCGAGGCCGAGTCGCGGGCGCTGCCCCTGCACTCCAAAGCGGAGGAATACACGCAGTACGCAGCGTTTCCTCGGTCTCTGGGGCAAATCATTGAGCAGAGCAACACCCACGAGCTGCACCTGCGGTTTTCGCAGGGGTGGTGGGACGCCGAGACGTGGGGCGCCCAGCCGGCGAACGGCACGCGTGCCGGAGGCATTGGCGTCGAGCTGTGGGCGTGGGTCGAGGGAGACACAGTCGGGGAGGCCCAGGCGTCGTGGAACAAGCTGGTGAACACGCTCTCCGGGTTCTTTTGCGCGTCGCTCAACTTTATCGACTCGGCCCACACGACCGTTCCCGTGCGGTCGTTCAGCCCGGCCGGAGACATTACAAACAGAGCCTACCTGTTCCACGCGGCGCTTCCAAGGGAGCCCGTGTGCACTGAGAATCTGACGCCGTTTATTAAAATGCTGCCGTGCAAGGGCAAGGCCGGCATTTCGTCGCTGCTGGACGGACACAAGATCTTTGATTCGCAGTGGCAGGGCATGTCGATAGACGTTGAGCGGTTCTGCGATGGCGAGAGCTGCTCCCAGCGGCTGTCCCAGGCTATAGACGCGGTCATTAACGTGCCCCGGTCGCTGCGGAAGAAGCTGTCGCCGGTGCCAAAGCCCGTTCCGGACAGCGAGCTGCGGTGCGACACTTCCAAGCCGTACTACGACCAGTACCGGTGCTTCCCGCTGGGCGAAGACACCAATGTCAAGTGGGCGCTGTCGGATTTGTTTGGGCGCGATATCAAGGGCTCCTGTCTGCTGGCGGAGAACGAAGACCACGTTTCGCTCGACGGCTCCGACAGCTGGAAGGCAAGGCTCTTGGCAGCAGATGGCGAGGATACGAAGGAGATCCTGGCGGTAGAGAACAATAGCAACTTCAAGCTGCCTAGTGGAAATAGCGATATTGTCCTCGAGTGCCCGGATACGACCGATATTCCCCCAGTCCAACAGCCGCCAGTCTACGTGGCGCGGTCTCTTACGGGATATGGGCAGGACCGTGGTGGGATGCGTACAGTGTTTACCAACCCCGGCGACAGTGCCGTGCGGTTTACGTACTTTGAGACGCTGCCGTGGTACATGAGAGTATACCTTCACACGCTCTCTATTGACATACGCGAATCTACCCACGCCGGCCTGACCCAGCAGGAAATTCTCAAGGATCTGTTCCATCGCCCGGCCATTGACCGAGAGCAGCCGTTGCAGGTTGAGTTTGACATTGAGCTTCCGAGCCGTACCTCCATTGCGCTGGCGTACGACTTTGACAAGTCTCTGCTCTACCTCCACGAGTACCCGCCTGATGCCAATCGAGGATTTGATATCGCTCCTGGAGTGCTTACCACTGCCGACAACAAGTTTTCCATCAGAACTACTTCCTTGCTGCTTTCTCTTCCTACGCCTGATTTCAGCATGCCTTACAACGTCATCATCCTTACGTGCACTGTCATGGCGCTGGCATTTGGCACCATATTCAACCTGCTAGTCAAGCGGGTAGTTACCGACGAGGAGGCAGAAGCCATGTCTCAGCAGCGGCCGATACAGGTTGTTTTCACCAGGCTGAAGGAAAAGATTGTACGCAAGCTGGAGGGGCCCCAACGGGGTCCATATCCTTATGAAGACGATAAGAAGGAGAAATAACTCGCACCATTCATCCTGGTGATTACGCATGCATTTTGTTTTGGCTTGATAGCCCCGGTTTAATAGAAGAGGTCGCATTAGTATATTCAAAAAAGAAAAAAAACCTAGTGGATAACAAACTGTACTTGCTTATGGTCATGATCGCATTAGGTAGATAAATTAGTATGTTAGTGGTTGCTTCGTTGACGCAAAAGCTCTTCGATGCGCTGGATGGACTCTTTAAGACCCATTGAAGACTCTTCTAGCCTGGTCGCAATCTTGATTCGACACTCAGAAAGCTTTGAAGTTATCGGCAGCTCACCATGCTCCGTGGAATTGAGCAGGAGGTCAAACAACTCTGTCCACAGGTCCTTTTGCCAGTATCGCTTGAACGGAGTCGACGGCCTATGTCTTCCATTGGCAGATTTGGCCACTACAATATCCTTACCAAACAGTAGCAAATGAAGCACAGATGCAATACCATGGTAGTCCGCCTGGTATGTCCATCTGCGATTCTCTTGCATTTCCACACAGTCAAGCCCGTCCATTACCCAATTGGCCACGAACTGTACATCGGGTCGTAGAACGGTCATATCGATAGCCCTGCCGAAATCAATGAGCGCAATTCCTTTGTGGGCCCACTTATTGCTGCCGTCTTGACTATAATACTTGCTCCAAGTAGAGTCGTTCGAAATGTGCTCTAGCCTCAGCATCACATTATCGGATTTGAGGTCGCAATGAATAATACCTACCTTGTGCAGAGATTCGACCACACGAAGCAATTCGACCGCCAAAAATAGCACAAAGCATTCTTCAACCCCTTGGGCCGATGCCATTGGGTCCCCTTGGATCAAGTTGAACAAATCCAAAACTGTACCTTGTGGATGGTAATCCAAAAGCATGTACACCTCGTCGTCATATGCATACGCTCTTTCACACCGGATTAGGGAATTCAGCTCGCGAGTACCGTGGCAGCGCGATTCAATTGACCTGAGAATATAAAACTCCCACGACAGCGCACTCTTCTCAATTTTGAGAGCTGAAATCTTACCGTCAGACCCGGATTCGGCTAGGTATATAACCCCAAAGCCGCCTTGACCGAGCATTCGGAGCAGACAATACATCCCTTCATCAGGAAAGGTAATAGAGGGGAGCTTGTTACCTTTCACCGACCGCTTCAGTGCGTCACTGCGGCTCGCACGTGAACCCGGTATTCTTCTATATCCCTTAAACCTAGAGAGATCAACGCTGCTCAGAATCTTCGACCTCACGCCCTCTTCAAGCGGATTTACCACGCTGGCATCGATAATAATGTGATGCTTAATGCTTGGGGTTTTCATAGATCGCAGTACAGTTTCTGTGGCTTCGGCAACGGGGGTCATCAGCCCAGAGCGGACCGGACTATTTACATCAATAAGGAGATGCTCATAAGCCTGCTCTATACCATCTAAATCTGCTGCTGGTTGATCTTTAGCTTTCGAATCCACTGGTAAAAAGTATAACGATTAGACTGGGTTTGGTCATTAACTTGACATTTCACTCGGAGTCGGAGAAGCATACTTACATTGATTGCTTGTAAAGTTCGTTTCGGTAACGTCATAATTGATCGAATATCCCGTCTGGTTATCATCATCGTCAAACCCGTCCTTCAATGGCTGATTGAACATGTCGTAAATCTCATCAGTTGCAGCCTTAGTATGCATCGTCATTGTAGGTGATCGAGGAACCTTTGGAGACGAATCTAAAATCCAGTTAGCTGTCACCAAAAAAAAGAAAAATACTAACCTTTGAGTGGAACAGTCATCATATGTGATTTTGGCGACTCGGGTTGACGTGAAAATGCATCCATAGTACGACGAGCTCGGACCAAGACTTCTTCAATGCAGTAATCATCTCCATTTTCGTCGTACAAAAACTCCAATGCCACTTTAAGACGCTCTGAACGTTTCCCTGGGACCGCTTGAGGTGGCTGTGGAATGCCAGGCTATATTCGTTAGCAAAAAATGAATAGGGCATGCACAGAATGACTTACCATGTCCCTGAATACCGACATTTTAGACGATCTTTGGGTAGCGATCTGCTGCTTCAGCTTCTCTCCTGCCCATGGCCGAGCCTCCATTACATTCTCCTTCCTCCTACTGGCGAGGCTGCCAATTGTGTCCCATCCTCCAGAGTTTACTGCTGGAGCAGAGTCCCCAGAGTCAGTAAAAACCTGAATCTTGTCGGATCTTTCTCGGCTGGTCGTCGATTCGGACTCAAAAGTGTCTGATCTGGCCTCTTTTTGGGCGAGGGCTTGTCGCACCGGTGGGATTGCTGGAGACGACGGCTCATTTGCACCCGGCGGATTCGCTTCCAAACGCTCTAAAAACTCCCTATATCTGCGTTTTAGCCGCTCCAGGGGACGAGCCTCGATTTCAATGCCTCTTTTGTAGACTTCGTCCGCCTGCAGCTTTCGGCCATTGACCTCCAAATACGAGGCGTACTCTTCGTAATAAGTCGACAATTGCTGGCCAATATCTTTCCTCGACAGGTAAGTAAACAGCTCCTTCGGAGCATCAGAATACTTTACATAGGCCATCCATACCCTCAGGTATCGCGGGTCGTTCTTATAATAGGAAGTGTCTCGGAACTGGGAAGTGCATCTCTCCAGCAGGGGTATTAATCCACTCTCAGAAGTGTGGCCTTGGGGGAACTTGTCGTTAACCCACTTAATATAGTCGAGATAAGGTTCCAGGGGATCATCGAGTTCGTCTGCCTGGGTAATGAGCTCTTCAAAGCGCTCTCTCTCGGCATGTTGTGAAGTCTTGGCTTCTAAGGGCGTACTTGAAAACGTCTCGGCCAGCGCTGCTGCTGAGCGGCCCTCTCTTAGCGGAGCTATATTCTCCTTATGGTTTTCTATTTCCTCGATATCTACAGGCATTTATCACGGGAGTTCGGGGTGAATATTACGGTATTAATTTTTGCAATGTTTACAAAACGCGTATATACAGTTGCGCCCGCGTCACACGTCAAGTCCGGAACGCGATAGACGGGGCGGGGCCACCGCCTCTCAACGCGATGTCAGATTTTAGTGAAGAAGGCCTTGCGCTTTGGTTTTTGGGGTTGACTCGATCTTCGTCTTTGTGAGGTGTTGACGCTAGGTGGAGTGGGGCTTTCATTCGATGCGCAGCGGTTGATGGAATGCCTAGGTTCGTAGTAGTGTCTCCTGTGGACATGTGGATTCAATTCGGCGGAGAGTTTGTTGCCCATATCATGCAATTTATAATCGTTCTTTAATCCTTTAGATATTCTAGTAGAAGGTAGGCGGGTGGTTGAAGCTAATGTACTATCGCAATTGTAATTTATAGATTGATATCGCGAGCTATTTATATACTCTCCTCGAGAACGATTTCAGAACCTGATCGACAGTGATGTGGGTATCATAGCCGCGTTCAAATATGCTACATTCGAATAAGCGTGACCGGCTCGACCGACTCGACCGGCTACGACCGATTATCAAAGGCCAGGCATGTCGTCATAGACGGTCCCCGGCTGTGTGGACACTAACAAATAAAAGGGCTATGCTGTCGTAGAACATTTACATGCCATAATTCAGTGGTGCCGCATGCAAGTACGACTCAAAGATCGATAAATTTCTTGCCAAATAAATTGGCTTCGATAACAATTGTATGCACAATGCGGCTAATGTGTCTTAGACTTCGCATCAGCCGCACTTTTCGTGGCTCGGTGTCAGGCTAGCATAAAACTCATTTTGACTGGTCAGGAGTTTTCCCGAGGAACTTGACAGCTTGGAATTGAGCCTGGTGATACTGCTATAAGTCAGAAGGCATCAATAAAGTACGGTATGTGTTCCCCACGTTGTCTGTCTATCAAAGGTATGGCAATCTGTCACGAGAGGATCAAAATCACTTTCCACCGAAAATAATAACGGTGCTGCCTCAATCGCTGTACAATATTCGCTTCGTGATGATAATCAATTAAAAGCGCAATTAAGTATGGATGCCAAATTGGCTTCAAAGGGCACTCGGCTGTTAGTGACCACCAACGAGCCAAACTACAATTGCCGTGTTCATTGATTAATACATTTAGAAAAAAAATAACTTACATACACAAATAAAGGAATGTAATAAGAATATTTTTCCGTTTTCTCCTTTTTTTTCAATGTTTTCGCATGTTTTTCTGATCCAACATAACAACATCCTCATCATCATCGAGATGTGAGCTCGCCGCCTCGTTACCTCCTTTCGATCTGTACCCCAATGGAATGGTGTACGTCTCGTTGGCCGGAAGGGTAACGCCCTTGGGCTTCGTCATGGGTTCGTGACGGTGGTCCTCCGAGTCCAGCTCTGGGTTCATCATCAGCGACGAGTCAGGAATCTCGTTGGCCCGCAAATGGTACGAGGTCATAGACTCTCGACGCATTACCTGGTTCTTGTCATCCATTGCAGAAGTAAAGATTTTTTATGGGTTTTTCGGGGGGATTCCCTATCCCCTATATACTTTGCAAGACATCTCCAACTCTCCGCGGGCAAGGAGCGCAAAATCTCCACGCAAAGGGGTGTATTTATACACGATCGAGGTGGAGAGCGGCACCACAGAGCCCTTGTTCTCTCATACGATTGGACCCGTACCCGTTGATCAAACTTTCTCCGCTTTACACCCTAAACCTTTCGCCCTAAACCTAGCGTATCTTCTATGATTGATAGACGTAACGTGATCCTATTGAACCGGGCAAACTTAGCGGTCCATGGGGTACAGCTACCCGCTCCGGGGGATTCGAAGTTCGTTCTGGATTAAATACAGTTGCGGGTGAGCATTCCACGGGCGTACCTGTCGCAGGGCGATTTTTCTCGCTTCAGACACGGCAGAAAAAACTGTGGGGTACTGTTCCTTGAATATCACCATGCAGGGTCCCCACACCGTGCTATACGAAGCGGATCACCGCCCCGGGTCTCTGCCCTTACGTAGCGAAAGAGGTGTATAGCAAACTTGAACTTATACGGACAATATCGTGATTTGGTTTCATGAACAAAGACGGAATGTCAAACCGCTCTACCTCGCTACCCTAGGGGGGCCCTCACTACCTTGAACCCCCGGACCTTCGGAGAATCTTACGTCTACATACTACCGCAGCACCGTATCGTATAGAAAAGAGATCATAAGTGAGATCGTCCCGTTAAAATGACAATGAATAGCGACATTTTGGGGTGATACCAGTTATTAATTAGCCGTCGGAACGACGCTTATACCCGCGGCTGCGGATGAGAATTGTATCCCACCGACGCACCGCATTACCAGCTATTAAATTTGAATCTCTGGCGAAGGCTGGATAGGAACTAGAGTATTCATCGGAATTTGCTTTCATCTTCATGGCAGTAGAGGAGATCAAGGGGAGCGCTTGCGGTATCTCAGCCGAATTATCCCATAATTCACCACAAATAATAGTTAATTAACCAATCAAGTAACTAAGTTTATGACTGATTGAAAAATTCAAAGCCGTGCTCTTTCGCTAACGAAGGCCTGCTATTAACGATGGATTCGCGAACTGTTGGCGTTCTCGGCGGCGGCCAGCTCGGCCGAATGATGGTTGAAGCTGCCCACCGGCTGAATGTCAAGACCCTGGTGCTCGATGCCGCAAACTCTCCGGCGAAGCAGATCAACGCTGCCTCTGGCCATGTCGACGGCAAGTTCACCGACGTTGCCGCCGTAGAGAAGCTCGCTGCCCAGAGCGACGTCCTCACCATTGAGATTGAGCACGTCAATGTCGAGGCCCTCGAAGAGGTCCAGAAAAAGTACCCAAACGTCGAGATCCATCCTTCGCCGGCTACCATCCGGCTCATCAAGGACAAATACCTCCAGAAGAAGCATTACATCAAGCACAACATCGCCACCGCCGACGCCCAGGACGTCGAGAGCACTCAAGAGGGTCTCGAGCGAATCGGCGCCGAGTTCGGTTACCCGTATATGCTCAAGTCGAGAACCGAGGCCTACGACGGCCGGGGAAACTTTGTCGTCGATTCCAAGTATTCGATCCCAGAGGCTCTCAAGGTCCTTCATGACAGACCTCTCTACGCTGAGAAGTGGGCTCCTTTCGTTAAGGAGCTTGCAGTGATGGTCATCCGAAGCGTTGACGGGTCCGTGCACTCCTACCCTACTGTAGAGACTATCCACCAGGACAATATCTGCCACCTCGTCTATGCTCCAGCCCGTGTGCCAGAGTCTACCCAATACAAGGCTCAATTGCTTGCCGAGAGCGCTGTTAGCTCATTTGAAGGCGCTGGTATCTTTGGTGTCGAGATGTTCTTGCTGCCAAATGGTGAACTGCTGCTCAATGAGATTGCTCCACGACCTCACAACTCGGGCCACTACACCCAGGATGCGTGTGTGACTTCCCAGTTCGAGGCTCATCTGCGAGCGATCCTTGGTCTGCCGCTTCCAAAGGGCTTCTCTAACCTCAGCACAACCAACACCAACGCTATAATGCTCAATGTGTTGGGCGGTCCCCAGGCAGATGATGCTAAGAACCTGTGCTATAAGGCGCTGGAGATTGCTGGCTGCAACGTACACCTTTATGGCAAGGAGAGCCGTCCAAAGCGAAAGATTGGCCACATCAATATTGTCTCCAGCAGCATGAGTGAGTCTGAGAAGAAGCTTGCGCAGCTGCTCGGTACCTCAAGCGAGGATGTGGTTCTGCCATCAGGTATTCCAGGGACTTCTGAGCACCCACTCGTGGGCATTATTATGGGCTCCGACTCTGATCTGCCGGTCATGAGCGTAGGTGCTGCCATTCTCCAGAAGTTCGGCGTTCCTTTCGAGGTCAAGATTGTGTCTGCTCACCGAACGCCGTATGCGATGAACAAGTATGCTACTGAGGCGGCTTCCCGAGGCATCAAGACCATCATTGCTGGAGCCGGTGGTGCCGCACATCTTCCAGGTATGGTTGCTGCCATGACATCTCTACCGGTTATTGGTGTCCCAGTCAAGGGCTCTACTCTTGACGGCGTGGACTCTCTCCACTCTATCGTGCAGATGCCTCGTGGTGTCCCAGTTGCGACCGTGGCCATCAACAACTCCACCAACGCCGCTCTTCTGGCTATCAAGATTCTCGGCTCGTTCATGAACAGCTATCAGATTAAGCTGGAGGAGTACATGGACTCAATGGAGCAGGAGGTCCTTGCGAAGACTAACAAGCTCATTTCCATTGGCTACGAAGAGTACCTTACTCAGATGAGGAAATAGGTGCCGTTCAAATAATCATTGGTTAATTGTTAAAATAGATCAATTGCACTTCAAATGCAACAATTCCTTTTCTTTAATTGTCTTCAAGTCGTTCCAAAGTTTAACCAAAGTTTAACTACTGGTAATGCTTTTGATGTTGATGACGGTTAGCGGAGCTTGAAATGCTCCCCCATTTGAAAAACCGAAATACCAAACTTGCATAGACCTCATTGCAGAATGGCAACAGATTAATTACAAGACATAAATCATTAATCATTAGTAAAGTCTCTAGTCTATAGTGGCACACCCTCAATAACCTTCATCCACTTCATGGTCTGCTCCATGAACATCAAGGTAAGGATCGTGTGCGGCCCGATTCGCATAAGATGGGGCACGAAACCTTTGTACAGCGCCAGTGGCCCTTCAATGGACACAGTCTTGAAAAGACAGTCGAAGGGACCCTTGTAGAGGTTGCCCTTTTGGTTATACATTCGAGTCATGAGCACGTCCCACGGGTTCATGACGATGCAAACACCTACACCACTGGCGGCACTGGCCATGAGATGCCGCAGCGGGCCATTCTCCGCAAGATCGTACTTCTCAACCATGCCCTTAGCCCAGTTGTAGATGGGCAATTGCACACTCGATCCGGCACCGGTTCGCAAGATCGCAGCGTCAACGCCCCGGTAAAGTCCCTTGAATCCCTCAGCCTTCCAAATGGTCGAGAGACCGTGGTATATGCTCTTGTAGTGGGTTTGGGCTCCGATCTTGAAGACGGGCGAGTAGGATTGCATTCGCGTCTTGACTAGATAGAACGGGGAGCCCATCACAGCGCCCATGACCCCGGAGCTTGCTCCAGCAACAATGTTGAGGTGGTACTGCTGCGACATGGCATCGTAGCCAAACAGCATGTTGAGGCCCTCTCGTACTGGCTCGTAGAACCCGAGACGGCACCCGTTGAGACCAATCTGGTAGATGTAAGCGGGGAACAGACCACGCTGGACACCTCGGATACCCTCATGCTTGAAAATCGTGCCCAAGCCCTGGAACAGACCAGTGTACACCTTCTTCACTTCTCCCTTGGCGTGGAGCTCACCCTGGAGCTGCATTCGCGTCTTGACAAGCTCAATTGGGTTTGTCACTGTCACTGCTCCGCAAGCGGCAAGGCCGCCGGCCAGAAACCCGCCTGGCTTACTGAGCTGCTTCTTCTTAGGCTGTTCTTCGGACATGCTGCTGGAGTGATGGAAAGAAGCAAAAAGTGATAAATCCCCCCACTTCAGTCGCTTTTCGGCATTTATAAATCGCGTCCTCCGGATCAAGCTCGGGGCTCACGGCTCCCCGCCAACACGCCGATATCGGACTGACTCTTTTTGCCGACTCCACTTCAGACTGCCAATTACAGCGCAGGTTGTGGTGGAGTAACCGGAATGGGGCCTTTTCCATTGGCAGATTTGGCAGTTTTATGCATCGACCCGGTGAAATCAGATCTGAGATGCTCATCGCCTATCATTAATAAGGTTGATGTCTCATTGTTGCTATCCGTCGCACATAGTCCTTTGCCACAAGATATCAACAGCAGTTACCGCGACTTGGAGCGGAGGTAAGATGCAGGCGTAGCGCCTTATTTGAGCTCGTAACAGCTAGCGTGGAATAATAGTACCTAGCGTAATGGAAAAGAGATAAAATGCAGGGTGGCATCTTGGGAT
Organism: Blastobotrys illinoisensis; assembly: GCA_030558835.1. Taxonomy (NCBI): domain Eukaryota; kingdom Fungi; phylum Ascomycota; class Dipodascomycetes; order Dipodascales; family Trichomonascaceae; genus Blastobotrys; species Blastobotrys illinoisensis. The sequence continues at coordinate 93,574 of JAKTQJ010000043.1, read as the reverse complement.
AGAAGTGTGCAGTGGTACCGGTACAGTACACTGCTGATATATGTGGTAGTATATTATTATCAGCTATCAGGTATTAGGCATAGATGACAACCAATGTCATCCAGGTTGGAATTTAATTGACTGATTGCACTTCATTCTCGCTGAACTGCGGTACATACCTTCGATAACCCTCAATGCGCGTTTTTCTTCTTGATATCAAATTTGCGGTTCTCTAAACAACACTAACAATGGTGTTTATTATATTCATCAAGGTAATACCGTATCCGTTCACTCCATCCCCGCTACGGATGGACTCAGTCAAGCAAATTTCTCGTTCATAGCACCTACCTGGTACAGCATTCTCGCCTTATCTTGGTAAAACAATTATGTCACAAAACTAATCTAACAGTGGATGCAAACTATCGTAGCGTAAATTTGACTATTGATCCAACATTACTGTGCCACGGTATTGTATACCGGTAGGATTGACGGAACTACACGTACGACATATTGCATTGGTTAGGCTACACTGTAGCAGCAGGCACCATAATAATTGCGCAACACAAGAACGTAATTCCAACAAGACATATATACAGCAGGGCAAATAAAATCAAATACATCCGCTCTTATTTAAGAACTACAATGTGCACTATACGTGTAACAATGGTAGGTACAGCTTTCGGTAACGGTGTGGTGAGGACGGCGGAGGTGAAATATTTCATCCCAATAGAAGAACCGCGTAGCAGCACGACACCAGATCGAAGAGAATGCATGTCTACAAGGAGCTGACCCAGCCAACGACGGTGAGCCACTCACTGGTATGCAACCTCTTGGATGGGGAACCATGCCTGGTCGTTGTCCGTGGGCACTCCCTACTGCAATTGTATACATTCAAGTCCGTCACGACCACCGAGGACGTTGCCGGGGAAGCCTCCGAAGGCCTGCCTGAGAACCTCATGGACGGTGGAGACTCGTTCATTGGCACGGAAATGAACCTCGAGACTGTCTCCGAGAGGACGTCGACAAAGCTCGTCCATGTCGCAGAGTGGCCGCTGGAGGGGTACGTGACGGACATTTGCAGCATCAAGACCAACGCGTCAGAGCACGATTGCCTCATCGTGGCCTACAAACACGCCAAAATGGCCCTGCTGACATGGGACAAATACACCCAGTCTCTTTCACCGCTGAGTATACATTTTTACGAAAAGGAGCTGTTCGAGTCGCATTTTGTTGATCTCGACTTCCCAGCCTATCTCAAGAGCGATCCAAGGGGCGAAGTAGCGTGCTTGGTGTATCAGAGGGATCAATTGGTGTTTTTGCCGTTTGTTCAGGATGATTTGCTTGATGAGGCAGCTGCATTGTCGAATAGTGTCTCGCGTAAGCCGGAGATGGCAGCGGCGAGCGGATCACCACCAGTGACCCTGCCGAGTGTTCTAATCAGCGCTACGAAGCTGGATGAGCGAGTTCAGAACATTGTTTCTCTTGAGTTTCTGCACGAGTACAATGAGCCCACGCTAGCTATCCTCTATCAAACCCAGCGCACGTGGACTGGAACGCTTCCTCTGGCCAAAGATACAGTCAATTACCTCGTTCTTTCGGTGGACTTATCACAGGGAGCAAGTACAGCCATTGTGACGGCTGAGAATTTGCCATACGACACATACGAGATTGTTCCTCTACGAAATCCCGTCAAGGGCGCGCTTCTCATTGGAACGAATCAGCTCATTCATGTCGATCCATCGGGCAAGGCTAGTGGTGTGGCAGTTAACCCAATGGCTAGCCTCGATACAAATCACATCCTGGCCGACCAGAGCGATTTAAACATCCGACTGGAGCAGTGCAAGATTGTGGATCTGGACTGGTCCACCGGCGAAATGCTACTGATCCTGCATTCTGGAGAGCTGTACCGTGTCAAGTTCCAAATTGAGGGGCGTAAAGTACATGGTTTTAAGCTCTCAAAGGTTGTGACCCGGGAAGCAGTCACTGCGCCTACCATGGCCGTGAGAATAGACAATAGAAGCGTCTTCGTGGGAAGCAACACCGGTAATGCGAAGGTTCTGGGGTGGCTGAAGCAGGGAGACCGTTCTTCGACGACCGGTAAGGTTGCTGTCACGACTGAAGATGATATTGACGATATTTATGGCGAGGGGGACAATGACACAGACAAGCCGGTTGTGATAAGCTGCCACGATGAGCTACCGAATTATGGGCCCATTTCGTCGCTAGCCGTAGGCAGGCCAAGAAATATGAACTCGCATTTGAGTTTCCCAGACCCATCCGTCGCTGGTTACGATATTGTCACTGCCGTCGGAGCTGGTGTCAGTGGCTCTTTGTGCATTTCGCAGCAGACCATCCGTCCTGTGGTGACTAGTGATTTGAGGTTATCACGGAGCGAGAAGATTTGGGCTCTTAGCCCCAGAGACCAAATTATGGGCCAAATTGCAGCGGAAGAAGGGTCTGCGTTTGATTCATATCTCATTACCAGTGACTCGCATCGAAGCGTGCTCTACAAGATAGAGAATAAGCAAATGGTTGACGTGAGCAAAAAGACTTCGTTTGAGCAAGGGTACGAGACGCTTTTCGCCGAGCTAGTCCTTGGTGGCACCACGGTGGTGCAGGTAACCAACGAGAGCATAATACTCTACGATTCTGAGTTCAACTTATGCCAGCTGTATGATCTTGATAAGCATGATGCGGCAGGTAAAGTTGCCAGTATTTCAATCAAGGACCCTTATGTGCTGCTCTCTCTTGAGGGGAATCGTTATATCGCCCTCAAGGTTGAAACACGGGATGAAATGCCATCACTGGCAGAAATCGAGCTTCCAGTTCCGTCCAAGGTATGCTGTGGAGCCCTCACATCATCACTGAGTAAGAGTGGTGTATTCGATGGGAAGAATCGTGGGACCAAGAGGAAGAGGAATTCCGACGAAGGCGTCGAATCGACTACTGGAAATGAAGGTGTTGTGTGTGCATTTATCGTCGAAGATGGCAAGCAAAATGATCTCATTGTAAGTTCTAACCCTGACTTTGTCTTTCATACCGACTAACTGTTTAGCTATTTAACATCGAGAATCCGGACTCGCAGATAACTATCAAAAGCATCGATAAGTTGCCTGCGGTATTGAGCACCACCTCGGCCGAAAAGATAGTACCGCAATATACCCGGGAGTTCAACTTCAAACAAATTGTGATCACGGAGCTCGGTGATGCAATGGTAAAAGACGTTTATATCGCATTACTAACCGACCAAGCCGAAGTCTATCTGTATAAGCTATTCTCAGTGGACGAGGGTGACATTAGGTTCGCCAAAGACCCTAATGTTGTATCCATTGCTCGTCTTAGAGTAGGAGACGATACGGACGAAGGCTACTTGGAAGGTATCCAGCTTGTGGAGCTGTCTAATATCAATGACTACTCAGCATTGTTTGTCAGTGGTGAGTGCCCACTCTTGGTGCTCAAGAACTCCAAGGCGACAGCTCGAATCCATCGGTTTGGGCCCGGCGCAGTGTCCGGTATTAGCAAGTTCAATACGGAAGAAGTGTCTCGTGGATTTGTCTATGCTGATGGAGAGGGCGTAGTGCGGATTGGTCACTTGGACTTGAACTTTGACTATGGTCACTCGTGGCCAACCCGGCGCCTGCATTTTGGTGAGACCATTAACAACATCTGTTACCATGAGGCAGGTCAGGTATATGCTCTTTCCACCATGAAGGAGATCCCATATGACTATGTCGATGAAGATGGTGTTCCAATCACTGGTCTTAAGGAGGACATACCCAAGGGCACTTCTTACAGAAGCTCTCTGAAACTGCTCTCTGCGCTGACCTGGACCGTCATTGACGAGAAGGAGATGGAAGATAATGAGGTTATTATGACGTTGAAAACTGTGGTGTTGACTTTGTCAGAGAAGGCCAAGCGTAAGAAGGAGTTCCTCAGTTTTGGCACGAGCGTTCTACGGGGAGAGGACCTTGCGGCCAAGGGCACTTTTTATGTCTATGACGCGATTGGAGTTGTTCCAGAGCCGGGCAAGCCGGAAACAGATCGGAAGCTCAAAGAGGTTGCCCAGGAATCGGTCAAGGGCGCAGTGACTGCACTGTGCGAGGTCGAGGGCCATCTTCTCGTTGCCCAGGGCCAGAAAGTGGTGGTGCGAAACTTACAGGAAGACAACTCTATTATCCCTGTTGCCTTCCTCGACCTGAACATGTATGTGACCGCCGCCAAGGCAGTTAAGAACTTTTTAATTCTGGGCGATGCCGTGAGGAGTTTATGGCTAGCTGGTTTCGGACAGGAACCGTACCGAATGGTCACCATGGGCAAGGATATGCGAAATGTCGAGATATCGGCTGCCGATTTTTCCATCAACAATGGGCGGCTGTCGCTCATTGTTGCCGACGCCCAGCGCAAGCTCCAGCTGCTGGAGTATGACCCTGAGGACCCGAGCTCTCTCTCCGGACAGAAGCTGCTGTGCAAGACCGAGTTCTTTACGGGGCGAATGACCAACTGTATGGAGCTAGTGCCAATGTTCAATGACGAAGCAGATGTCCTCGCTGTCAGGTCGAACCAGCTTTTCCCGCTATGTGGCAATGATGACGGCACCCTTTCTGCAGTCATCCCATTGAGCGAATCAGCATATAGAACACTTTATGTCCTCCAGCAGCAGATTATCGACAAGGAAGAGCAAGTGTCGTGCCTCAATCCGCGCATGCACCGGGAGACGAACTCTGCCATTGCGGCTCAGACCGGCCAGTCGTCCCGGGCCGTGTTAGATTACGGGATCGTTAGCCGGTTTGCGGCGCTCGACGCAGAGAAGCGCTATCTGTACTCGCGGAAAATGGGAAGACGCGGTCTTGAGGAGGCCTGGAGACGAATCCGGTCCATCGAAAACAGTCTAGAGTACATGTAATATTTAATTTATTGACCATTCTACCACTACTTCTCGATGATACACCTTTTTGGTCCATCTACACCTGCTCTTCCCGGTCTATGCGCTTTGATCCCCGTAGACCAATTGCCGTGCTATATACGCTAGGGACGGCTCGGATATCGCGGCGCGTAACGGGCGGTACGGCTGAGGATCGGAAAATACTGGTCCCGGCGACCAGCAAAAGCCCGTCATCGCGAAAAAATCATTGGTCGCTTTGTTTCGCAGAAATGTCGTCGAAGCGGAAGGCTGCCCCAGTGGCGGAGACCAAGTCGAAGCCGCATTTGCGCTCGAGTGCCAGCATGGACGCCTCGAAGCGATTGATCCACAGCTCTGCCTACGCGGTGCTCTTGTTCTCCTTCCTCTACTTTATGTTCCAGCGTACCCTGCTGGACGACCCGGCGCGGTCCATGACGGAGGCAATTCCGTTCCTAGCGGTGCTTCAGATCGCGTACTGCGTGGGCGCCAAACTTGAGGGTCACTCGTCGCCGGCGTCGTCGAAAAAGACCAAAAAGGCCGAGTCCGGCATTGGAACGGCCCTGTCTAGCGCAATTCTGGCCGCTGTTCTGAGTCTCATTCTCTCTGCGCTGGTATTTGTGCTGCTTATTTTGTTCGGTGCTCCGTTGAGCTCCTACGTAATGGAGACCTTCCTCTGCTCTGTGCACATCTCGCTGCTTTCTGTCCAGCCGTTGGTGTATGTGTACAATTTGGACTCCAATATTTGGCGTGACATTATTTCCGTCAAGCTGCCACTCAATGGCGTGTATGGCGCCTCTGTTGGCACCTGGTTTGGTGCCTGGTTGGGGGCCATCCCTATCCCGCTTGACTGGGACCGACCGTGGCAGCAGTGGCCAATCACTATTCTGTCGGGAGCCTATGCTGGCACTGCCCTTGGCACGGTGATTGGAGCCGTGTACCGAAAAGTCAAGCAGGATTAAGTGATCAGCCCAATTGTATGATAGAACTACCATGTAGAATGCATCTAATAACATAATTGAACTACATTATACTTTGATCCTATTGAGATGTCGAAAGCACGATAAAGATTCTCTGAGTTTCTGGCTTGTACTAAATCCACTTGCGCACTAATAGCATTTAATGCTACATAGCTGGTGTAGTGAAGCAGAGTATATTACATGGGGCGTGTAACCAGCTGGCGTTATCCTCATCATGTATCTCGTCCTTAGAAAAATACTCCTGTTACGGAACATCACGGTAGAAAATAGCAAAGACAAAGTATGGTTATGACCCGAAGAAATGTAGAATGGGAAGACGGATTGGTTATGGTGCAAAGTGGAATGATGACGGATGCAATTAATTAGGTAGCATTACTCACTATTACTTGTAGTTGGTTAGTAGATTATGCAAGTGGAGTCCCTGTAGCATGGAGGACAAAGTTAAGGCCTGTGGCAGCGGCAAGTGCGAAACAAATGGCCATAGGTCCAACCCTGTCGTCGTACCGAGTGACCTTCTTGCTTCTAATGTCCCGAACTCGCATACAGTACATGTAAATGGCGTGCGAGATGGTCAGCACCGCTGTGATATAGAAGCCAACCGCCGCCTTGACAGAAAGAGACCCGCCAAAGTTGAGCAACCCGCCGGCAATAGCACTAAGCAAAATACCAATCTCAACCCACGACAAAAACGTTCGCTCATTGGCAAAGTACACCTTGGGCTCAATACGCACCGGAACACAAATCTCCTTGCCCGCGGGGACCTCAAAGTCACGGATGAACACAGTGCCCTCTGGCAAATTGGACACCGGAGTATTGTCAAAGAACGCAGTGTGCAACCAAGAGCCCAAAGCCAACGCCGCATCGGTAACCGGCGCCAGAGCCTGGGCCACCACGCCTCGCTCGTAGCGGCTTGCAGATGGGGAAGCTTCGCCATTGCCGAGCAGACGCGAAGTCTCGTCTGCAAAGGGGTTGTTGTTGGCAAATCGCACGCGAGATGTGCCCACCGCCTCTTCTTCGTCGATGGTGTTGTGGTCACTGCTGTCGTCAAAGTCCGAGCTGTTCTGCGGGTGCTCAATGCCATAGTCCTGGACAACGGGCTTCTTAATGTCCACGTGCATTTGTGGCAGCCAGAATGGAATGAGCCGAACCTTGTCTGGAAGCAGCGTAGCAGTGCCGTGGATGAACTTGGAAAACTTGGGCACGGCCTCAACAAGATGAGACGAGACAAGATCCCGAACCCACTGGGGCGGTTCCTGACCCAACTGGGTTTGAAGCTTCACCTCGAGAACAGCGTATGGGAACCGCTCCGCCTCCCCTGCATTGAGCTGATTGAACGGCCAGTCGACGCCAATGTCCATTCGCCGCCAGTTCTTGTTAGCACGGTCGAGGCCGTCAAAGTTATCCTCCCGCACCATGGTGAGCTCTGTGTCGAGGGAGATTCGCACTCGAGCATCTCCGGGCAGCTGGAAAGCAGTTCGGTTGTAGAAGGATCGCGTAACTGGTCTCAGCTTCTTCTTGATTACTGCGTACTGGACCTCCCGGGCCAGCGCCTCGAGGTTCTCAATCTCCTGAAGCGACTTCTTGCCCTCTCGGCGGGCTTTTTCAAACAGCTGGTCAACCGTGTACTTGCCGGTGAGGAAGTCGTTGACGTGCTTTTCCTTGATGCTGAACCGCGCCTTGACCGACTTTTCACCCGTCCAGTCCTCTCGATGGGTCTTTCGCTCTACAAAGATCTGATCCGAGTCCATGCCGCCATACCATCGCAGTCGGATCGCCTCAGCACCCTCGCTCTTCTCCAGCCGGCCCCGGTACAGGTCGAGGCTGGAGTTGTCGTAGTAGATCGAGGTAATGGCAGAGTCCTCCTTGGCAAACTCCTTGTTGGGATTGAACACAAGAACTGGGAGATGCTTGAGAATAATGAGCTTGAGCTCAGTGATATTGTCGGGGTGGACCCAGTACTTGGTCGTCTGTCGCACAAAGTTCTGCTGGGCGCCGCCTGCGGCGCTGTCGCCCTTTACAGGGTTGCCTCGGGTTCGGACGAGATCGTAGAGCTTTGAGAGCTTGACAACAAGGGGATCATAGTTGTCTTTGAAGAACGGCTTCGCGTTGAGCCGGACGACAAAGATGGGCTTGAGAGCCCACCCAGTGCGCTTATCGTGCTTTTTGATGATCTTCTGGAACGCAGTGTAATTCAGCCGAGTAAATTTGGCCAGATCGTGCACATCAGCGATAACATCCGAGAGCTCCTCTTCGAGGTCCTCGAACGCCTGTTCGTCAATGTAATGCTGCGACTCGACGGCACGAATGACGTGGGCCACCTCCTTTTCAGCGTCCTTGATGCGGCGGCTGATTTCATTGGTCTTGACTTTTTGGAAGGTGTACACCTTGTCGAGCTCGTTCTCGAGCTCCTGGACGAACCGCTCCTCGTGCTGCTCGGTCCAGTTATCCGAGGTTTTCAACCGCTCTTTGAGGTCATCGTAAGACACATAATAATAATAGTACCCTTTGATAAGGGACGACTTTAGCTGTTCGCCAAACTTCATCGATCAAATAACCGAGAAACGTATTTCTGTAGCCTCGAGAAGAATTAAGCAGATTCGGCACCCGTGGTACATATATACTCAATGCTCCTTGGACTCCGTGCTGCCTTCTCGTACTCTGCTGGTTGGTCGGGCACCTTCCAACAATGGATATCATCGATCGAGCCCACGTGCGGTGCCCCCGCCCCCTAATGCCTGCGCACGCACGCCCTGCACTTCGACGCCGTGCATGCACGCTTTGCTTAGAGGCACGGTAGCCAACCATTTGCTCACAGACCCTGCTCGGTCATGGATGGGGATGCAATTGGCCCACAGCTGTTTAAATATGTAGTTTATGGTGGTGGACTTTGCATTTGATTACGTCGTACCGGGGCCCGATATAGTTCTGGAGTCATGCGTATTGACGAATCATTTCACAGCCGTGTGAAAAAAGTCCAATACGCTATTATTACCCACCAAAGCACTTGATTCGCCGTGCTAATATGTAGATTCTCTGGGATTAGGAGCAAAGCGGCGCTTATCTATGAGCGAAACAAGAGCTCCCTACAGCGTGCCAAAAAGGTTCAGATTAGCGTACGCGTACAGCGCTGTTACCAAATGGTGAGCGGCTTATGCGGCTGAAACCGCGATGCGCGCGCAGAGATGTACGTAGATTGGACTGTGAAATTTCTTGCGACATTTACGTCTGCGTGTATAGAGCAGAGAAATATAGGCAAAAATGGGGGTATTCTTACCAATCAGGGCCCTCCCAGGGCTCAAGAAGTACCAGTAAGTTGCCAATGCCCCGAAACCCAGAGCGTTGTGCTAATTATGGGTTGTGATACAGATACGCCGGAGAAGACAGATCATTAGTGTCAAGGTACATCCTCAAGCCATTCTACGCCCAGTTTGTCAAACTGTTCCCACGATGGTTTGCGCCAAACTTGATCACCCTGTCCGGGTTCAGCTTTGTCGTGGCTAATATTGGGCTCATGCTCTACTACAACCCGACTCTGGACCAGGAGTACCCTACCTGGGTCTACTGGTGCTTTGCGCTGAGTCTGTTCATGTACCAGACTTTTGATGCATGCGATGGCTCCCAGGCGCGACGAACGGGCCAGAGCGGCCCTCTGGGCGAGCTATTTGACCACTGTGTCGACGCCTGCAATACCACTCTCGAGGTGCTTATTTTCTCCTCGGTCACGACCCTGGGATACGGCTGGCCGGTTATAATCTCGCAGTTTGGTACCCTCTTCAACTTCTACCTCACGACTTGGGAGGAGTACCACACGGGCGTGCTGTTTTTGTCCGCCTTTTCGGGGCCGGTCGAGGGCATTCTCATCATCATTGCGTGCTACGCCGTCACGGGTATCTATGGCCCGGGAATTTGGCACCTCAAGGTTGTTGAGCAGCTTGGAATTGAGCATTATGTCGGAGAGTGCGAGATTTTGCACAAATTGTCGTTCAACGACGCCTACCTCGTGTTTGCCGGCGTGGGCTTGCTATTCAACATTGTGCAATCGACCTCTAACGTTCTCAAGGCACGAAAGCGGGCCGGTCTGAGGAAGACCCCGGCACTGGTTCAGACTCTGCCATTCCTCATTTTCTACGCGACAGTGGTTGGGTGGATCTATCTCGAGCCACGGATTTTGCATCACTACGTTCTGCCTTTGGTCATTACAATTGGCGCAAGTTTCGCGCTCACCGTAGGCAGAATGATCCTTGCGCATGTTTCCAAGCAGCCTTTCCCTGTGTGGAACCCGCTTCTGCTACTCCCGTCTGTGGGTATTATGGCGCACTCAGTTGGCGTGGTGCTGGGGTGGGACAGTTTGGTCACCGGTCTTGCGGTTATCTACGCGGGTCTGGGACTGTCTGTTGGTATTTATGGCTGCTTTATTGCCGAGGTAGTCAGTGAAATCACAGAGTATCTGGATATCTGGTGCCTTTCCATCAAGCATCCCATTGACATTAAGAAGGACCAGTAGATGAATACCATCATTCCAATGACACTGTCCATGCTACGATTACCATGATTAGGAATACTACAAATTTCATGCTCGAGTAGGGAAAATAGGGATAAATAAAGGATTAAATAAGTGAATGGTATGATAAGCCGCACATTACGCGGCTTGTATATTTGTCAGCCGCGCCCCCTTCCCCAAGTCACACCCACAGTTGATTGATTGACCGTAATAACCGCTACCAGTACCGCTAATCAGCTGGGTTTTTTTTGGGTTTTTTTTGGACCATGAGCGCCTTGCTAAGGTATGCTGTAGCGTCTCCTCGAAAGCAATACCAGGACGGATTCCAGAAGCTCGACCTTGCCTATGTCACGCCACGGATCATCGTAACGTCAATGCCCACGAGCGAGTTTATCAAAACATGGTACCGTACGAACCTGAAGGACCTCCGAGAGTTCCTCGAGCGGACTCACGGACGCAAATGGAGGGTCTATAACTTTAGGGCTGAACAGACTGGGGCGTATGATGATAAAGAGTTTTACGGCCAAGTGAGCCACTACCCGTTCACCGACCACAACCCACCTCCATTTAAGCTCATGGTAGAGGCAGTTGGGGCAATCGACAAATACCTGGCCATTGATGAGCGGAATATAGCAGTGTTGCACTGCAAAGCTGGACAGGGCCGGTCGGGGACCATTGCCTGTGCTTATCTCATTGTTAAGCAGAACCTGTCGTGGGACCAAGCCATTGATCTGTTTACCGCTAAGCGAATGCGGCCCGGATTTGGCCCGGGTGTCTCCATTCTCAGTCAGCGGCGGTATCTTCAATATCTCCAGACGTGGGTGACGAATGGGCGGTCGTACGATGCCGATATGATTGTCCAAATTGAGCAGGTCAAGTTGTTTGATTGTCAGTACACGGACCTATCTATGTCATGTTCTACCTTCGACGCTTCCGGCAAGCTAGTCCAGCAGTACTGCTTTGAGGAAAAAGACATCACTTCTAAGGAAGGCGGGACTGTCGTCATGGAGCCCACGACGGTCCAGTTATGCGTGGGGCCCGACGTTCAGTTTGCATTTAGCCACGAGAAGAAGTTCTATTTGGTACACTCGACAGCCCATGTGTGGTTCAATGCGTTCTTTGAGTCACACGAGGAGGCGCGTGGCAGTGTCACTGTGCCGTGGAAGGGCATGGATGGATTTATTGGAACATACAAACGAGGCACCCAAGCATTCACCGCTCTCCAAGTTAATTGGCGCGTTATATCCCACGGCTAGCCCCACATTAGACCAGTCTTGGACCTGCTTTCATAATCTAGGGGCACTGAAGCCAAAGATGCTGTGAAATTAAATCCCGTGGAGGATGACCTCACTCTGAGGAGTATTAAGGATAAACAGAGAGCGATTAGAAGCAACCGCCAAGGCGTTTCCCTGTGGCTGGAGAGCAATTGCCTTGACTTCGCTGAGGTCACACCGAACAGAAATACCATGCTCACTAGGGGTCTCAAGGTCGTACAAATTGACCTCCTGCGTCGAACCATGCGCAATAAAGTCCCCAGCAGTGATATAAACTGAATCGTCTCCGCGGCTCGAAGAGATGATTTGTGCACTGTCAGTTGGAGCCGTGTAGCCAGACCCGCCGGCCAGCGATGGAATGTTGTATTTATTCCACCACCCATCGCCAACAACTACAAGATCGCCATTATGCACACCAACTGCCTTCACAGGCTTGCCGGGGAACACAGTAAGCAGCCACGTCCCTTTTCGCCAGTCGAGGATGCGCACCTTGTTACCCTGCTCCAGCACAACGAGTCGATCGCTGTCGCTGTCATCCCAGAACCGCACGGCAAGCCCCGGAGCCGCCAGTCGGAACGAACGCGGCTGGATGCCTTCCCACACCAATACAGTACGATCATCACCCGCCGATGCGACAAAGCCCTCTGGTGAAATATCGACGGCATTGACAAAAGAGTCGTGACCCCTGCTGCCGCCTAGACGCACAATTTCGCTGGTATTAAGGTTCAGGTACGAAATCGTGTGATCCGGATGCACTGCGGCCACATGGTCGCCGCGTAGTCGAACGTGATTTACCTCCAGGCCTAGATGCTGATACGACTTGCTCTGGTCGCTGGGGTTGTATATTGTGACTCCCATGCTGTGTCCGATGGCCAGCGTTTCACCGGAATCATTCCAGTCCACACTTAGGACCTCGGTCTCCATATCATGTCTATAATGTTAGCCGCAATTTCCTTTCGTATGGAGAGACGTACTCGACTAGTGTCCGGCTTTTTTGCTCGTCTACTGTCATTATTGAAAAATGTTGTCTGGCCGTCGCGTAGAATGTTGACGATAGTGAAGTTCAATGGTTCCAGTCAAGTTATGTTGTCAACATGATTTTTCAGCACGGCTGAACGAACCGCTGAGAAATTTAAAGTATTCGTATTCGTATTCGTACAGTACATTGAAAAGAGAATTGGCGCATGTACGTAGTACGTAGTGATAGTTCTGTGTGCCAAGAATCGAGAATGTAGCCATATTGTCGCCCAATAGTTCTTGATTGAAATGTACACCTTTTAAAACGGTGCGATTGGAGGGCACGACTCCCTACACCTCGAACATAGGGGCCTACATAGTAATTCAAGCAATAAGGCGGCTCTTATCATCTCCTCTCTGACATTCCCAACGTGCGTACGGAGCGTTACGTACTACGTACGTAGGAGCTCCTGTCATTGACTCGCAGCGCTTATCTCACGGTAATATCTCAGATTGTTTTAAAATTTAGTACGTGGATTTGTAGAATCTCAGATTATTTGTAGAACCACATGTTTTGTCCTGTTCAATTATTCCACCTGCGGCGAAAAAAGTCAAGTCGAGACTGAACGTTTAAAAGCGTTGCTGCGGCAACTCAGCCAGGGGAAGACCCCTGCATGGAAATTCACGTGACCTGCACGTCGGGCGTCGGCATCTGTAGAGATATCAAACTCCAAAGCATCGGCTTTACCAGGCCATGGCATTGGCACAACTGGCACGCAGAGAAGGGCGAAGGATCGTCCGAACTTTTATACATATTTTAATCTAGTATATATAGATGGAAGACTTATCGCTCGAGTCTGTTGGCGACTATATCAGCAGCCGATCCGAGTCAGTCGACCTTTTTGATTCAAGCATAGAAACAAGCGCCGACTCGGCTATTCTCGAGTGCTGCGACTGTACGAAAAAAAGCCTCGAAATTGCTGCGCTGGAGCGCGATTTGCACACTGCTGCGACAGTTGGCCAGGTGATTCTTCGGGAATACGAAGCCAGCGAACGCGAAAAGCGCGCAATGCAGTCAGATATTGAACAGCTGGCACTCCAGCTGCAGGCCCTGAGCGAGGAGAATACAGCGCTTCTTCAGACTAACTCCGACCTGCTGCAAGAGTCCTTTGAGATCCAACAGGCGTTAGATTTCTCGGACTGCCTCGTTGAGAGCTTGACGAGGAACCTTGAGAAGGTGAGAGTGCAGCTGAGGGAGCTAACGCGGGCATCTTACAAAACACGGAGGATGGAGGATCAGATCGCAATGTTAGAAGAAGCACAGGAGGTGCTCCAGAGTGAGCTGGATGGCTCAATCAAGGATAAAAGTTTTTTGGAGACTAAGCTGAGGAAGTCACAACGGCTAATTGAGCAGCTGACTCTTCAGATGGATGCACTAGAAACTCAATTGAGCCCCGATCCTATCTCCTCGCCGATTGCAACGTCATCTGCCAAAAGAGTATCTGTGCCGTCTAAGATGGACACTATCAGCTCGCCAATTGCGATGTCATCTGCCAAACAAAGTGCGGCGTCATCTGCCAAAGAAATCGCAGCGTCATCTTCCAACGAAAGTGAAGAATCCTCTAAGACGGCATCTACGAAATGGGACGAGACGCCCGGGAGCTGGGAAACGAGGCGATATAACCTACCGGGCACGCCTACCCCGGTCAGCTATTCTGACATTGCCATGTTGGATGAGTATTCATTGCAGGGCACGCCAATTCCACAGAGGACTGTGCCAATTCCTCCGTTGCCCACTCCGCCGCGGGAGAGCCTTGCGCCGACGATGGTCTTCAACACGTCGGCGCAAGCAAAGACGACAACGGCTGCCGTTCATGTTCCTACGATCAAAAATAAGTCATCTTCGCGCGACCTGTTGCTAAAAGCCTCGCAGACCATGGCGAGTGCTAAAGCAGAGGTGGAGACCGAGCCCTACATGCATTCAGCGATTGATGATCTTCGGGAAGCGCTGGACACGGCAATTTGATACCGCGGTATCTATTTATTTATTATTTATTTATTGGGCAATAGTTTAGGCATTGCATTTCCGTACCTTGTCACCTGTACTAATTGCATCGCAGTTTTTGGGGGCCAGCCCCCAAACCCCCGTAGCTGGGGGGAGACCCCCCAGACCCCCCTCCACCATGCTATCATTGATTATTTCATAGTTCAATTGTCTAATGGTAGCCTTTGAGAATGAGAGAATAGATTGAAGATGAGAGAAGAGATTGAAGATGAGAGAAGAGCTCGAAGATAAGAGAAGAGTCTGAAGATGAGAGAAGAGTCTGAAGATGAGAGAAGAGAGGAGAGTTTGAAGATGAGAGAAGAGATTGTAGATGAGAGGAGTTGTTTGATGAGAGAAGAGTTTGAAGATGAGAGGAGAGTCTGAAGATGAGAGAAGAGTTTGAAGATGAGAGGAGAGTCTGAAGATGAGAGAAGAGTTTGAAGATGAGAGGAGAGTCTGAAGATGAGAGAAGAAATTGAAGATGAGAGAAGAGATTGAAGATGAGAGGAGTTTGAAGATGAGAGAAGAGTTTGATGAGAGAAGAGATTGAAGATGAGAGAAGAAATGAAGATGAGAGAAGAGATTGAAGATGAGAGAAGAAATGAAGATGAGAGAAGAAATGAAGATGAGAGAAGAGATTGAAGATGAGAGAAGAAATGAAGATGAGAGAAAAAATGAAGATGAGAGAAGAGATTGAAGATGAGAGAAGAAATGAAGATGAGAGAAAAAATGAAGATGAGAGAAGAGTTTGAAGATGAGAAAAGAGTCTGAAGATGAGAGAAGAAATGAAGATGAGAGAAAAAATGAAGATGAGAGAAAAAATGAAGATGAGAGAAGAGTTTGAAGATGAGAAAAGAGTCTGAAGATGAGAGAAGAGTTTGAAGATGAGAACATGATATGACCATGGTTTCACACGCATCGACAGCCAGCCGGTACTGAGTGTTGATGTTTGAAGTTACGAATATACTGTTGATCTACGACCAGCAAATGACTCTAAGGTAATGTTAATGGTTGTAAAGGTTGATGGTTGTAAAGGTTGATGGTTGTAAAGGTTGATCTACGACCAGCAATTGACTGTACGGTAATGTTAATGTAAAGGTTAGCTGGAGAATAGTCATGCATACCGAGGACTGTATGGCTGTAAGGCTATGGTGGAGGCATGCTATAAAAAATGATGGTTAGCCCCCCTTGACCTCGCGAGCAATCCTCTGCTGAGCCGCCTGCACAATCTTCTGCACCAACCCCAACGCCTGCGAATTGGTGCTGCCCTTGGCCTCTACCGAACACGTCTCCGGCACATACGGCGGGTCAATGCGGATCTCCTCCACCACAACAATCGCCTTGCCGTCCCACTCGCTCGGCAGCGTCTTGTTCACCGCATTGAACACCAGCTGGCCCTCCGGCGACACGCCCACCCCCGTCGTCCGAATCGCCTCGCGCGCCACCTTGACCGAGTCGTGCAGCCGCTTCGCCGCCGCGCTCAGCGACACATGGCCTATCGGCGGCTCGGCCGCCGCGAACGCCTGCTTGGCGCTGCCCGGCTTCGGCGCCGCCCGCGGCTTGTCGACAACCGCCACCTCCTTGACAAAGGACGTCTTCACGACGCGGTAATTGGGCCCGCCGCGAACCGCCGAAGGACTCACCGGCGGCGCGCTTATCGACAGCCGGTTCGTCGGCTCCGCCTCGGGCTCCTCGACCAGCGTCACGGTGTTCGTCACCGCATCAAACGCATACACCCGGCCCGTCACGACATTGTCGAGGATCGTCGTCACCTTGACCCTGCGCCCCGTTAGCACCCTCCCTTGTTCCCCACAGCTACTTTGTTCCGCGGCTACTTACTTGAGGCCGATTACCCAGTCGATCGAGCTCCAGTTACTCATCGTTGTGAAGGTTTGTGGCAGGCCGCTCCCAAACCGACACCCGACAACCACCCCTGGCACGACAATGGAGGGCGACGACACCAAGATCGCGCTCGACGCGGCGCTCGGCGACTCTGTCGTCGACACGGGCGTGCCGCTGGGGGACTTCCAGGACGCCGCGGACCAGCAGTACCACCTGCAGGACCAGGACCCGCTGGCGCACCTCCAGGGAGTGCGCCAGGAGACCGTCCACGACGACTCGGTGCAGATCAAGCCCAACATACCGTGCATCGGGTACGAGTACCGGGACTCCGAGGGCCTCGGGGACGAGCTCAACGAGTGGTTCGACTACGAGGACCCGGAGGGCCTTGTTGTTGGGGGTAAGCGTGCCTTTGCCGCCCGCTTCGGCCGGTGGAGCCGGCTCTCTGACGCCGAGCGCGGCGCCGCGGTCAGTGCTTTACTGGGCGGAGACGCGGACGCCGAGGCGGACGAGCTGCTGGCGCTGGGGTACGTGTGTATGGGCAGCTACGGCGACGCGAGCACCGTCGAGGCGCACCTGTGGCAGATACGGGACAATTGCCGGCTCGTGTGGCGGTGCGGCGGGCTCAATTGGGTCTACCGCGTGTGTGTGGCGCTGCTGGACCGGCGGTGCCCTTCGACGCTGGCCGAAATCGTGTCGCGCGGGCTCCACAGCGCCCGGGAGACGGACGCGGCGGGCGAGGAGGAGTACAGCAAGCTGCGCTGCGCGCTGACGTGCCTCTATTTCATGATGGAGGCGCTGAGAGGCGACAAAGCGTTCTGCGCCGACCTGTGGGCGCTGCGGCCGGGCGTGCTGCCGACGCTCATGACGGTGACGGCGCGGCTCAAGTGGGCCCACGAGTCGGTTCTGCCGGCGAAGCAGCTTCTGCTGCTCGCTTGGAAGAGCATTCTGTGCCTTTTCGGCGACTCGGAGGCCCTTGCAGAGGCAAAGCGCCACCAGGAAGCGAAATACGACACCGCCCCACGTAACGGATACCACACTGCCCCGCGTAACGGAAAAACCACGAATAACGACCATGATGAAGATAGAATAAGCAAGGCGCAGAAAAAACAGGGCGAAAAACAAGGGGACACGGACGTGGTCGACGAGGACGAGAGCCTTGTCGCCTCGCCGCTCGACTACCACGCATTCCGCGAGGACCTGGTGTCGCGGTACCCGTCCTACATGCCCCCGCCGTCGAACCTGCCCCAGAGCTACGGCAACACCCAGAGCATCACGCATTACATTGAAATCCCGCGGCCGACCCACATGCAGGCGTCGAATGCCTCGCTCCCGCCGCCGACGGTCCACATTGCGACCCCGGCGCCCTCGCCGCCCTCGACCCCGGCCATTGCCTCGGGCCAGCGAGTGCGCAAGTCGGGCTTCATGGCAAACCCGGCCTACCCGTTCATCCACCCGACTGACGGGGAGCCCGTGCCAGACAGCATCATCGAGGGCAGCGAGCTGTTTGCGTCGCGGGTGCGCACAAAGCCCGCCATGGTCCAAATGTGGCAGGAGAGAGAGCGCTTCATGAAGTATGAGCGCGGCTGGTCCGACGAGCTGCTCCCTCAGGCCTCCAATGCCGCCGGCCACGAGCCGCTCGATCGCGTCGAGGAGTTCTACCGAGACTACTTCCGCCACCTCGGCGCCTACGTAGACATTGTCCTGCGCATCATGCTCGGCCTCATCAACGTCAACGGCAGCGGCGCCGAGTATCTCGGCGTCGAGAAAATGCGCGCCAAGGAGATCACATTCAAGGCTATCAGCGGCATCCTGCTCCTCCTCTCCCAGTGGCTCAAGGCTTCGCACATCCTCAAGTACGAGTACTTTTGCACAATCCTCTTCGACTCGCGGTTCTATCTGCTGGTGTACAAGTTCCTCTATACGCAGGACATACTCGAGCGCGTGCTGTACGTGCCTGAGATCCCGCGGCTCAACTTCCTCGCCCAGTGCCGCGACCACAGCGACAGCGCGTCAATCGACTATGGCCTAACCATTCGCGACATTGAGACGCTCTCGGCGAGCGAGGCAAAACAGTGCGGCAAGGTCGATGTCTTTTCCAAGCGCTACATGTTTGCTCTCATCAACATGCTGCGGGTTCTGCGCAAGATCATCAAGGGAAAGACCCAGCGCGTGCTTATTGTTGCCGAATTGCCCTCGGACACCCTTAAACGCGGCCTTGTAATCTACCACCGCGACATATGGCGTGTTGTGCTCGACGTATTCAAGGCTCAGGTGCCGTTCAACGGCCGCAAGTGGAAGTCGAACAACATGGAGCTTGTGTCGGCAATCTACCTTCATTGCAAGCCGCGTCTTCGTGATGACTGGCTCTCTGGGACCGACATTAATGCCGAGGTCGACGACGCGTACCCCCAAGAGGTCGCCATCAGGTCCCTAGTGCGGTTTTACAATGAGACGAGGTACGAGGAGCACCAGCTCCCGCCGCCAGAAAAATCTGGTTTCTTTGCTCAGGAGGTTGACGCCCTTTCATCATCCCTTTTCCAAAAAATTTAGCCTTTTATATTTCATCCACCCCTCCTACGAAATGATTACAAGTAATTGTAGTACGAAATGATTACATGTAATTTGTAATTTGTCAATCATAGCCTCTTTGATCTGTTTTTATCCCTTGCGGCTGTCAGTCGTCGTGAAGCAGTGCCCTACCGCTAGTCATATCTGCACTAAAAGATATACAAACGCTGCAGCATGGGCTACGGTCTGCGTAGTTATGCGGTAAAGTTTACCGTAATACCGTAGAGGTAAATGATCAATCGGGATGTGGTCTGTGTACGTCGCTTAACTCTAATTGTCTATAAAAGGGCCTTATTTTGCCCACTTTCTCCCACTTTCTCCCATTAACAATTGAGAGCAGCAATGTCAGCAATGTCCCTATTGACCAAGTATCTGAAAGGTAATGTCATCGCATCTGTCAATATTGTGAAAGGTCCAGCGCGGCTTAATCCAGTAAGACTCATAGGAGACAATGTTGTGAATCAAGGCCTCATCCGCAACCCCACTGCTGTAATTGAGGACGCTATTCACGTAGCTGAGCAGTCGGACATTGGCAACGGGCTAACTCTTCCACCTACGCTTCGCGAACTGATGGAGAAAGAGACTGACGTAGCTTATCTCGTACGAGGATATGCCTATCACCCTATCCAAAGCATTTATGAAGATCTTCTAAACCGTGGTCGGTCTTCATCTCCTTACATGATAGACTGCGAATTGGAGAGGACGGAAAAATCTCTATTTGGTGTCGCTACCATCACTATTGATGGTGTTCCACTGGTCTGTCAGACCGTGGAATTTTTGCGTCCGGGGGCGCTTAAAGCGGCGGAGTTTGGGGCCGGAGGGCCCTTTGATAGGGTGGTTGACTTCCCTGGGACCACGAATGCCTTTAGAGCTCTAAACGGGCTGAAGAATCATGCGGCAGAAATGAAATCACCACATGCGGCTCTTACGGATGGACTATCTACAGTACTCGTCGACTTTGGTCCGTTTTTTGCCGACATGTCTCCGCCAGAGATATTTTTTATCCCCTTCAATCCTCTTAAGCCCCAGAAAGCTTTTATAACCGGCACAGCTGCTGGATTGCTCCGGGGCCTCAAACACTGCGGTGTATTCCTTGATCCAATATATCAACGGAATTAAGAATCGCTAAACTACTGTACTAATGGTAAGTCAGCTTCGTTGGGGATCAGATCCATTGACTAATCGGCAGAGCTATTAACCGCACAAGTAAAACTACGACATAGAAATTTCACAGCTATTAAATCAAAAGTTTCCGTTAAAGTGTAATGCAAGTACAGGTATTGTGCTACTGGTATTGTGCTAAAGATGCATACATTGAATGTGGTTTCATACCATTCCGGTACCGACCCCGACAGTCGACACAGCTCAAGCAGTCTGTTCAAATGGCAGGATCCGGTCCTAGGTATTTTCATGGGTTAGTCTCCCGGAATCAGGGCCACGGGGGGTAACCAATTCCCATGGCACGAATGCGACAGTGGATGGACTCAAGATGATATTGAAAGCGATTGTTATTATTATTTTTGATTGGATTTTATGTATTGTTGTCTACTAGCCTTAGGCTGCCTATATACTCAATAATTGAATTAATGAACGGACGAACGAACCCAGCCTGACCCCTATTTACCTGTAAGAGGTGAACTCCTAAAAATGTTAGTGACACGCCGTTCGTCTCCAGTGTCCGCAGAGACTTGCCGGCCGGTGGGTTCCAAACATTCCTTAAGAATTTCCCCTTACTCGCTTCGCCGTAAGTTGGATACCATGTCTCACGTTCTCCACGTTCTGTTCTGCTATTCTTCTATTTTTGAGAGGTGATTCCATTTTATTTCGATTCGTCTGGGCTGGCCCTGATATCGATCCCTAAAAAACCAAATTTGTGTCTTGTCTGAATTCCGTTATAGCGATCCGTTACTTGGCCCTCAATTCTCCTGCTCGCTTTGATATGTTGGTGTAAATCTTCACTTCCTCTTGGACGACCCTTGATCAGGGTGGCGAGCTCGAGAAAGGGCCTGCGCCTACCCCGGCTCAGGGGTAGTTCTGTGGGGGTTCAGCCGTGCGCGGCATTTACAATGGATTCATTCATTCATTCATTCATTTTCTCATAATGCACCGCGGACCATTAACCCACTGCGGCTAATGAAGCAGGCAGAAAAGCCAAAATTTGCCCCCAGAGGGTTGAAATACCCAAAAGTCTCAGTACATAACTCACTGTGAGTTATATAACTTTGTATCGAAACCTTGTTGCTTTGCTTGTGTATATAAGCTCTGCGAATCCCATGGTTTCCTTGAATGCGCTTCCTTGAATTCGACAAGGCATTCTGATATGAAGATTTGTATTTTCCGAAATCTATTGCGTCCATCTCTAAGAGCCCATAGAACGTATAGTTCATGTGAGGGTCCCACCCTTAAAACGAACTGGGTTCACCAGCAAGAAATAGCTCTCCAAGCTCATGTCCCTCCTACCTATCCAGAAGTGTTACGAGAGCAAAGGGAATTTCTTAAGAATGCTTCGAAACGCTTTAGCCGGCCACTACCTAAAGACGCTGAAGACGAATTGCGCGTCAAACTCGCTGACATTCTTAAGAGGCCACCACTTCCAGGCAAAGGGGGAAAAGGCTGGGTACAGATCAAGCTTCTTGAACAGATTAAAAGTCCTAGCTTTGGCAACGAGGGCCTATTTCTAGCTCGAGTTATGGATTCATCATCTGATATGCACCATATGAAAGCCGAAGATGTTGTTGCGGAGATATACGACCCCCTTATCATGGGGAGATCTATTTATGCGGATCTGGCTTACGTCAACGGCAGCATGACCTACCAGCGATTGAAGCAATTGCAAGGTAAAGTGATCCCAAAGTTTTACGGCTCTTACACAACAAAAGTTCGTGAGGACAATCATCCAAAGAAGCCTTATCGAGATGTACGTGTTATCCTAAGGCAGTATATCCAGGGAACTGGATTAAATAAGATTGACCCGCAATGGCTTAGCAGGGAGGGAAAAGAGCGACTCATGGAACGAGTCATCGAGCTAGAGCAAACCATTCAAGATTGCGGAGTCTATATCATGATGTCTTATGACCCGCACAGCGTCATTGTTACTGACAAGACCGACATGAGCCTTGTTTTTTGGCGCCCCAGTGACGCGGTAAACTCTGATAGTCCAATGTGGAGCCAAGGAAAATATGCAGAGGAGATGAAGCGCAATACGGTGGACAAATGGTTGTATGAAAACGAGATCAGTGCTGATTTTCAAGATTATGTTACTTGGGACTGGGGCGCCTGGTTGAAGAGAAAGTACGGCAGTTCGAACAACGATGGCAGCAGCGATATTAAGGGAGATTCATAACTGGGGCCACTATCCGGGGCAATGCAGAAGATCGCTATGGTAATATTAAATAGCATATTGATATGGCTAAATTGCTCATCCCGGATCATCTTGTGTAGACCACCGGCACTGTATCAGATAGGTTGGACGTGTAAGCGAACAGTAAGGGTGAGCGATTTGGCTGCGCGAGTACTCGGCGGGAAATCGAATGACCCCTTTTGCGATGAAGCTATAGACACTGCGGCAAAAAAGCCAGAACTTGTCAGTAGGGCGGTTGCCAACTCGAGCCGCTCTTTTTCCTCCCTGCTAAGCCATTGCGGGTCAATCTTCCCAGGTAAATTCTAGATATGTTACGTAGGTAAAGAGAATTGTAAAAGTACTTAGCTGCTGGAGATACCAGTAGCTAACATTTTTCCATATCTCGGTAGAAAGGACCGACTGGCCGCTATTGCAGCTCTGGACAGAGTGTAACAGAAGTTGTAACATCCCTCCCAGCTGTACCTCCATAAAAGTTGTTACAGCCGTATCAGTAGCTGTCTCCCGTTAACCAGAGTACTAGATGGTATGTTTGGACCTGTCGGAGAGATCTTGGAGCTGAGCTAGTTGCTATAATGCGTATTAGAGTTTATGTAAGCCTGCATTGACGAGGAAACTCGCCCTTTAGAGCTGAAAAGTGATGATTTCCAGTTTTGTATCCAGGGGCCTCCGTCGGGCTTGTCGCGAAAATCAACCACACAACCACCGACTACTAGGGCACTACGAAAGTATATGAGCGAGAAAAAGGTCCTTGATCTGCTGGGACGGCTAGTGGACCAGATCGTTTCGCCGGATTTGTACCCGAACGACCGGGCGTTCCTGGCTGACAGCTGCTATGAGCTTATCGCTAAGGATAAGGAGAGCGCGCAATCGCGACGGAGCAGCGACTACAGCGACCTTCAGCACGCGACGAGCGTGATTCTCGAGAGACTGGGCCAGTCGGATGCAACACGGCTTTCCGGACTTGTGTCCCGGCTGAACGACTTGTATGGCCAGGGAGTGCTGCGAAAGCCTGGCGAAACGGTGAGCTTTCTTAACCTCGTGTCGCGCTCGAACGAGGAACTTATGGCTGAGCGATTTAAACAGTTGAGCCTCCAAAGGAACCCCGAAAGTTCCTATGATGAAGAGGCTGACGATATTAACATTGGCGATATCATTCGCAAGCTGCACGAGGGCCAGACGCCCAAAGATACAGATCTGACCCACGACGTGCCTTATACTCTCCAGGGACTTCGAACAGCAAATTTTAAGTGGGTCGCGCAGGATGGTGGATTTGCATTAGAGCTGCCAAGGACGATTCCATGGCCATTGGTCGGGCTCCTGAATCAATTGCTAGAGCCAGCCCTTCTTTATCGTCATTTGAAGGATGTAGTTGACAGGCCAGGCCCAGAGAGCCTTGTGAAGCAGAGTCTGATGAGCTCTATAAACACAGAACTGCAGAACTACCTGGCTTTAGTGGGTGTGATTGAGAACCAGATACGGAGGAACAAGAGCGACACGACCATTACTTTGCGGCGGTGTGTGATCCTGCTTCAGGAGGCCACCCTGGGGCTTAGGCTATTATACACCATTGCTCAGGAGAGCGAATCCGTTAGTGGAGGAGGGCCGGTATTGTCATTGCTCAACAAATACGTTTACCATGGCGATGAGTTTGTGTCTGAATTTGCAAAGCGTTTGCTAGAAGCAGTGTCCAAGCCTTTCTACGCGATGCTTAATCACTGGGTAACAAGTGGCGCATTGGTGGATCCGCACAATGAGTTCTTTGTATATATTGCCGACCCATCATCAACTTGGGAAGGGCGTTTTGGATGCGACATGGAGAAAGTTCCCGGCTACATGTCAGATCAGGTTGCCACAGAGGTCTTTGAGACCGGCAAGACTCTCTACTTTATTCGGGCAGCATGTGACGATACAGCGTGGTTGGACGCGAGAAGAGCGGCTACGACCAAACCAATTGAAGACTACGAAGCGCTGCAGGAGGTGATGAGCAAAGGCTACGCCGAGGTCGTAGAACACCTCAATCGAGTGTTAAAGGAAAAGTTCCATCTTGATCTGCACCTTCAGGCTTTGAAAGACTACCTGCTATTAGGAAAGGGCGATTTTGTCCAGGTATTAGTGGAGACGGCCGCGCCTATTCTTGAAAAGCCCGCGAACCGGTTGCTACGCCACCATCTCACGTCCACCTTGGAAACGGCCATCCGAACATCGAATTCGCAGTATGATTCGCCTGAAGTGCTTAAAAGCCTTGATGCTCGAATGCTTGAGTTGGGTCACGGTGATATTGGATGGGACGTGTTCACGCTGGACTATCGAGTAGATCGGCCGCTTGACGTTGTGCTTTTGAATCGTCAATCCATGACGGAGTATCTACGGGTGTTTAACTTTTTGTGGCGTATTAAACGTGTCTCCTACTCGTTGTATACGGGCTGGCGTAAGATGGCCACAGGAGAAAGGAGTGGATTGCTGCGAGGAGAAGCGCAACAGTGGAACATGGTGCGGCAAGTGTACCAGGAAATGGTGCATTTCATCAACGAGATGCAGTATTATATCAATTACGAGGTAGTTGAGCTTGCGTGGACCTCGCTGAAGAAAGACTTAGAGGCGGACGGGCTCACTGTTGACGAGATCATGGCGTCCCACCGCAAGTATCTTGAGCAAATCACTTTTAAGGGGTTATTAGGCGGCGAGGATGCGCTTATGGGTGAGCTGCACGAAATTCTCAAACGCATGTTGCTGTTCAAGGAGAGTGTTGACGGACTGTTTGATGTTGTCCTTCGCCTGAGAACGGCCAATGACCAATCGCTCGTAGATCGGTTCAATTCGATATGCGACTACATTCTGACGATCAAAACGCAATTTGAAAAGAACGTGACTCGGCTCGTCTATGAACTAAGCAAGCAGGACGATGCGGAAATGAGATTTTTGGGTGTTCGCCTCGATTTTAACGGATTCTACTCTTCACAGTAGCTATCTAGCCTCAATAATGATGACATGATTACACAAAAGACCAAACACTCGAGTGATGGGCGATGGGCAACGAACGGGGTTTCCTACACCCCGCATGGAACGAGCACCTGAAAACAAAAGTAAGCGTGAATATTTTATTTAGCGAACGAAGACATCACGTTGCTAACGCAATCTATAAATTAAGGCTCTTGAAGAACATGTGAGCGACCTCGACGCCGAGGAAAGTAGCGGCATTGGCTGGGAAGGATCGCAACAGCGCTGGACCGAGACCCGGGAAGAAGGCCTTGAAGCCTCCGTTTCGGTAGATGCTCTTAGTGACCTGGCCAATGGACTGTGGGGTCTCAGAAGACTGCAGGTTGGACTTGATGGTGTCGATCGGGAACACTGGCACCCACATGGCAACACCGGCCATACCACCGGCAAAGGTAATAGCACCGAGTGAAAGCTCAGAGTCCTTTGGAGTCAGCTTCTTCTTGAGGATTTCATACGTGGCAAAGTACAGAGCGGAGCCTGGACCGTCTCGAGCGAGGGTAGCGACCGAGCCCTTGAAGACGGATCGCAAACCGCCCTCCTTGTACAGATGCTTGACTACGTCGAACGCGCCATTGAACTGCTTGCCGGTCTTGCCCTGGCCCTGGAGCTGGAGAATGACCTTCACTCGCTCAAAAGGCGCAGCGACGGCGGTGGTGGGGATAGCCGAAAGGAAGCCGGCGGCAGAAATCTGGGCCACCGAGAGATGCGGGCCCTCTACGTTGGACACAGACCGCACAATTCGCTGGCCAATGTCGTAGCCCCAGAAGGAAATAGCAAACATTGGGGTGACTCCGGCAAGAGGAGCGGCGACACCTCGGTAGAGGCCCTTGGCACCGTCCTTAGCGATAGTCTTCTTGACAACATCGACAGTACCGGAGTACTGGCCCGGTTGTGAAGTCTGGAGTCGCACCTTGATGAGATCGAATGGGTGGCCGACAAGAACGGCGCATACACCGCCGAACCCGCCGGCGAGGAAGGACTTGGTCTGGCCCCAGATTGGGTTCTCCTTGACCGAGATGGCCTCTACAGCTTCCACTTGCAACGCTTCGTCGGACATTTTTTGTGGGCTGGAAATAGTCCGGGAATGCGACTTCTTTTATGTATGAAACTGCTTGCAGATGAGCCTGGGCAGCGTGTCGCGGTGTCGCCTCGGTTATCACCGTCCACCGAGCGTGGGAGGCCCCGTCCCGTGTCAGCCCCGGACTAATGGATAGACACCCACCAGGCCAGAATTAATAGCCGCATGAGACGAGCACGGTAGATCCGAAAAACGGAGGTCTTTATGACATTGCCCTCCCTCTCGTTGGCGGCATCTGTTTTCAGGGCTCTCGCCGGATTATCTGAGCGTGATTGCACTGTGAAAGCGGGGTTACCAAAGGACCTCGGGGCTTGTTCAGTGCTTGCCGAGATGCCCAGCCGCACGCAGTGAGGACTGGAAACTCATACCGCCCGCCGTACCTCCGAGGATTTACGGTCGGAAGGATGCAGGGTCTGGACATTAGAGAGATGATATACAAATTATGTCATGGCACCGGGTTCCCCAGAGGCCGGGCTACATACAACCGCACCGGTAGTGCGAGTGAGGGATGCAATTGTTTCTACGGCGAAACGTTCCGGACGTTAGGGTTCTCGTACAGCTCGAGCATTCGCCGGCCTTTGCGTAGTAGGTGCTCAATGGTTGCAAACTCTTTTTTGGGCAGGTCTCGGTGGTGGTCGAACTGCTTCCTCGCCAGCTTGCGGAAGTTGTCCTGAGATTCTCTGGGTTTCTGATAAACCGTTCGAATGCATTGACGATATAAATGGAGGACTATTTTGTTAGCCTACGGGATCAAAGACCAATTGGAGATCCAGAAGCCAAACCCATTCTACGAGATCGGCCCACGGGCCATACTACGAGATCGGCCAGTAGTTCTTTTGCTCTTTTGCGTATAGATGGAACAACTTACCGTCCTTCTGAAGCCCGCTTAATCTGGCCATGCTTTCTGGTTAAAGCTAGTAGTCAACCTTGGCCTTGAGGATTGTGATTGGTTCCGAGGGCCGGTCGTCCTGGCTAGTTTTCACCTGGGCAATGCGCCGCACTGATCGGAGCCCCGTGCTAACGCGGCCAAAGATGGACCCCGTAGAAGAGTCGTCGTCGAGCCAGGGCGTCGGGGCAAGAGTGATGTAGAACTGGGCAGACGTGGGGGACGCCATGGCGATGACCCCGGCTCCGGTGTGGCGGAGGTTGGTGGAGTCGTCCTTGGTGTATGGCGTCGTGTCGGTCGGGGTAGCACCGGCCTGGATTACAAACCCGGGGATGATCCGGGAGACTTGACTCCCGTCGTAGTGGCCTCTCTGCACAAGCTGCTTGAACTTGGCGCATGTTTTGGGCGCATGATTCTCGTAGAGCTCGACCGTAATGGGGCCGAGACTAGTCTCTAGAGTCACATACATTGTCAACGAACAATTGCTGCTCCACCAAAATGAATATCTAAAAACTCGACAGTATCTTATTGTACAAAGGTAGTTATCGCTTGTAGTTGAGAGCGGTAGCGCCTAAGAAACCACTAATAACTAGCAAGAAAGCACGCGAGCCAAATGAGCCTTGATATAGTGCTGTAGATGTTTGATAAATGTTCAAGTCTTTACCGCAGTGGTACACTGTATCTCGCAGGTCCTCCGTGTCGCTGAAAATTAAAAATTCACCACCATATCTGATATCGCATCCCACGGTAATACACACAATAATAACCAGGTAAAAAAGCCGACATATTCAATATGGGCATCTTGGAGAAGATTACCCAGATTCAGGAAGAGCTGGCCCGGACCCAGAAGAATAAAGCTACCGAGTATCACATCGGTCTGCTCAAGGGTAAGCTGGCGCGATACCGACAGCAGCTTCTAGAACCTCCACCAGGCTCTTCCTCCTCTCCCGGGCAAGGATTTGAAGTCTCAAAGTCGGGCGATGCTCGTGTTGCCCTCATTGGCTTCCCCTCTGTGGGTAAGTCGTCTCTTCTCTCCAAAATCACCAAAACCAAGTCCGAGGTCGCCCACTACTCGTTCACCACGCTGACATCCGTCCCGGGTGTTCTTGAGTTTAACGGCGCAGAGATTCAGATCCTCGATCTGCCTGGTATTATCCAGGGAGCCGCTGAAGGCAAGGGTCGAGGTCGACAGGTCGTTGCTACGGCCAAGACTGCAGACCTCATTCTCATGGTTCTGGATGCGACCAAGCCAGACGACCAGCGGCAGATCCTTGAGAGAGAACTGGAAGCTGTCGGGATACGACTCAACCGGCAACCACCGAATGTGTACTTCAAGATTAAGAAGGCCGGTGGTCTCAAGTTCAATGCGACTTCGCCGCCAAAGCACCTTGATGAGAAGATGGTCGCCAACATTCTGCGAGATTACAAGATCCACAACGCTGAGGTGCTTATCCGGGATGACGAGGTCACTGTGGAGGACTTTATTGACGTGATCAACTCTACTCATCGGTCGTACATTCCATGTCTCTACTGCTATAACAAGATTGATGCTGTGTCTCTGGAAGAAACTGATAGACTGGCGCGACAACCGAATTCTGTCGTTATTTCTGTGAACATGGATTTGGGTATCCAGGATCTGCTCGACCGCATTTGGGCCGACCTGTCGCTGCTGCGCATCTACACGAAGCGAAAGGGAGTGGAGCCCAACTTTTCTGAGCCAATGGTGGTTCGAAAGGCACACAACTCGGTGGAGGATGTCTGTGATTCCATCCATCGGGACTTCAAGAGCAAGTTCCGGTACGCATTGGTGTGGGGCGTGTCTGCCAAGCACAGTCCGCAGAAATGCGGCCTCCAGCATCAGGTCTCTGAAGGAGATGTCATCTCCATCGTCACGAAATAACCATACTATATAGTAGAGTAGTTAATGATCAGTAAAAGCGTTTACAAGCCATAGAAAGGCTGCTGATAACTTTACAACAAACGGAGGATGCTCAAGTTCTATTAAAGCCTGGGTGAAGAGGAACTACGGCAGTTCGAACAACGATGGCAGCAGCAATATTAACGAGAATTCATATGTGGGGGCCTTTGCCCGAGAGTACGCTGCGCTTACATACCTCAGATACAAAGAAGGAACTACGATAATTCTACTACGGAAGTATCGACAGAAAGATACAATATTAGCGCAGAGGCGATAACACAAGGCCTAGATCGGCTTGCACAAAACATCATGGATATTACCAGATATTGCCCTCCATTAAAAATATTGTACCTCTCGTGGAAAAGCCGCGCGCGGCTGAATAACCCCAGAAAATATCAATGTACACACACCCCTGAGCTCAGACCCATCCAAGATCCCGCACACAAGTCAAAAGTGCTTAAATTGCCACTTACCATCCGTCATTAGCATTTTTTGACATCTGGTCGTGTGTGATGTAGCTGAACCTTCCGGGAAAACCACTGTTGGCGGTTATCGGTAAGTTCTGCAGCTTGATTGATCCGACAGTAGGCTTGAGTGGGCAATCAGACTCCTGGCAAGTTCTGGCTTTTTTTGCCGCAGTGTTTATAGCTTCATCACAAAAGGGATCATCCGCTTGCCCGCCGAGTACTCGCGCAGCCAAATTGCTCACAATTGTTCGCTTACACGTCCTACTTATCTGATACAGTGCCAGTGGTCTACACAAGATGATCCGGAATGAGCAATTTAGCGATGGCAATATGCCATTTAATATTATCATAGCGATTTCTTCTGCATTGCCCCGGATAGCGAATTCCCCTTATTATCGCTGCTGCCATTGTTGTTCGAATTGCCCCAGTCCCAAGTAACATAATCTTGAAAATCAGCACTGACCTTGTTGTCATACAATCATTTATCCACCGTATTGCACTTCATCTCCTCTGCAAAGTTTCCAGAGTGTATCGCGTCACTGGGGCGCCAAAAAACAAGGCTCATGTCGGTCATGTCAGTAGCAATGACGCTGTGCGGGTCATAAGACATCATGATATAGACTCCGCAATCTTGAATGGTTTGCTCTAGCTCGATGAATCGTTCCATGAGTCGCTAGTAGGTCATGCTGCTGATGGCCTCTTAAGAATGTCAGCGAGCATGGCGCGCAGTTCGTCTTCAGCGTCTTTAGGTACTGGCCGGCTGACGGGTTTCGATCATTTCCAAAAATAATCACTTTCCTCTCGTATCAACTCTGCATAGGTGGGAGGGACATGAGCTTGGAGAGCTATTTCTTGCTGGTGAACCCAGTTCCTTTTAAGGGTGGGACCCTCACATGAACTATACGTTCTATGGGCTCTTAGAGATGGACGTAATAGATTTCGGAAAATACAAATCTTCATATCAGAATGCCTTGTCGAATTCTGGGAAGGACAAGAAAGCCTTGGGAGACGCAGAGCTTATATAGACAAGCAAGCAATAAGGTTGGGGGGTTTTACGTGATGGTTATTAGTATTCATGTCATGCGAAGTATTTACAAGTAGAAACATAAAATGGCTTATCGCGAGATGCCTCGCTTCTCGAGAACATCCTTGGCCTCGTTCACCTTCGTGGCCATGTATGGCGACCCGCCTCTGTCTGGATGGTTAAGGATCATAATCTTTCGATGGGTCTCCTTCAGCTTGTTCTTTGTCAGAGTAGACTCCCGGAGGTTGAGGATCTGGAGTGCCTCCTTAGGCGTCATCTTTGCCTCGAACCCGCCGGTATAGAACGTTCGGCCGCCCACGCCTGGGCCCGGCTTTTTCAGAACCGATTTGATGACCAGGCCGGCTGTAATCGCACCCACAGCGGAAACGACTGGGTGCTCGGAGACAAAGGACTCCACTTTGTCGTAAACCTGCTCGCCGAAGCTCTTCTCTTGCGACATGGCGCCCGTGTGAAATTTAATGCGTTTGGTGGGGGGTGGTGAAATATTTTCTGGGAGGTAAATCACTTGAACCGACAATCCGACGACACTCCGACCCTCCCAAAGTAACCACGCAGCTGTATTGAGGTTGTGCCAGGCGATAGCAAAATGTTCAATAAACAAAAATAAGATCAAAATAATACACTAAGTAGCATAAGCAAAGTTTACAAAACGTAGCGGAAGTTCTTATTCTCACGGTCAGTCATATCCTTGGCAGCGAGTCCATCGATAATAACGGCAGGGCCATATTGTGCATCACGCTTCTTGTTCTCCCGATATAGCCAAAACCGGGACCCAATGGCTAGCACCATGCACACAATAGTGAAGACAGCGCTGCTCAAGAAACTAGCAGAGAATCGCGGTCCTGGAGAGGCGCTCACCAAGAGTGAGCCAACAATACTGCCCAGACAAGTTCCGATAAACGCTGCCGACCCGATGACATATTTCTTAGTGTGGCCACCAACGTTACTGCTGACAAGCGAAATCACCATGCCTATAGATGCAACGACGAATGGGAACAGTAACAGCCCTGCATAACGAGCAACCTTGTTAGTCAACGGAGCCTTCCAGATAATCAGAGCCCCGAGTAGCTCAACTAGTAGCAGGAAGACCGTGAGATAATACCGCATATTTTCAAACCTCCGAGCAATGAACGACGCAGACAACAAAGATATAACTGTCATAGCACCAAGCGGACACGATAGAAGCAGCGATTCATCGCTGCTGAATCCCATGGACTGAATAACGTACGGGGCAAAGTTGGACAATGCGGCCGAAGGAGCATTGGCCAGAATAGAGAAGGTTAATACGAACCAGAACATGTGGCTTTTGAGAGCCTCTTTCACTTGGTAAAGCTGGAGCTTGGTTTCATGGCTGTTGGTCTGTTCATCCTTGAGACGTTCTGCGCAAATCTCCTTCTGTCGCTTGCTGAGCCACCACGTGTTGGCTGGCTTGTCCGGCATGAAGACAAATAGAATCAATCCCCATCCCAATGAGATGGCATTTAGGATATAAAACATGTACTTCCATGGGTGCAAAGGGCCCTTGATCTTGGAAGTTCCCCACCCGAGTATGGGGCCGATGATGCTCCCGGCTCCGCCAGAGCAGTACCAGAATCCAGAACGAGTAACCTGTTCCTTCCTATTCCACCAATAAGTGATGTAGACTGTAAAAATTGGTCCTACACCAGATTCAAGCAATCCGAGGAAAACTCGGTTAACAATGATGCCAGTATATGACGTGCAAGAAGGAGTTGTGAGCCCAACTAAGGACCACAGAATACAGGCAACAGCAATGACTTTACCTGTCGGAAGCTTCTGAGCTAAAATAGACCACGGATAAGATCCACAGAAGTACCCAACGTAGTAAATAAGCGTGGCAACGGAGTATCGAGTCGTATCAGTCAAAACCACCCCGTCCTCAATGCCAATTATCTTGACAAGTTCAAGGTCATCCAACATGCCGTAAAGTGCTGCCGCTCCAAAAACGGCCTTGTCAAGAAAATCGAGGCCATTGGTGACCATCATCATGGGGATGATAATAAGATCCAGCTTGCGCACGAGCCGGCTTTCTTCTTGCTCTGTATATGTCACCTCAGTGCCCTCATCCTTGATGTCAACAATAATTCCTTGCTCTTTCTCAATGGTAGCATTGGTGTCACAGCGGGTAGCCTCTTCTTTGTCAGGTTCCATATTCAATTGCAACTACGCACTGGAAGATGGATATTTGCCTATGACAATTGTTGGCTCTTAAATATCATCATCAAAGGGCTTCGTTTTACCTCACTGGGCGATCAGCCTTTCGACGGCACATATGAAAACTATGAGACAGCCACATAGAAGCAGACGGTAGTGCATGACCATGTATAATTACTACATAACGGACCATTATTTGCATGCACCCCACAAACACGATGGATCTGGCTCGTGTTCTCGGACATATCTGTGTGGAGAGCTCGGCATCTCCAATGACCCGCTTGTCCGCGTTAAAGTCGTCCCCTGTTACCGGCATTACACTTTATCTTGAAGTTTAAATATCTGTCGATGACAATTCAAATATTTGAATGCTACCATGGAGCATGTTCCCCTTGTGAACGGCTTTCAAATGAATTTCAGTGCTTTTGGGCTTTGAGTTTACAATTCCTTCAGCCTGTTTAATCTGCGACCCACCCTTGCCAAGAAGATCTCCAGCTCTGCTCACTACCTACCACCGCAACTGCCCCTCATCTTCGTTCCCCAAATGTCTAGCTCAGCCGTACCTGCGGGCCGCTTGCCGACGTGCAAAGCCGTGGAAACGGCTGTTACACTAGCAACGGTTCTATCACCGGGGTAACCCGCTTATTCAACCACTGTGCATTATAGAGCCATACTACTCGTAGTTACAGTAGCGCTATTTCTTAGCCGCCGCACACTATGCGGCGTATTGATTATGGACGAATAAACGCCATTATGATTTGACTGGAACGCCGCTTGCGCTTCTCATCATTATCAATACTCTTTCTCCTGAACTGGTTTTTGAGGCGCATGGTAAGGCTGGGCTTCTCTTCCTTGTCGAGCACGAGATCTATCCAGGGCCCATCCGAGTCTAGATGGGCTGGCCCTGTAAAGCCCCGCCTGAGGTACATCCTCCTGAGCATCCGCACCTGCATGTCGGAAAAGTATACTGCTTTGCTGTGTGAATCTACGGCCCAGATACCGTCGTAGAAAAACAATTGCCGCCTTCTCCTCTTGGCGTTGCTCTGGTGGCCGCCCATGCGATACTTTTCAGCATAATGATACTTCATGGCCTGAACTGGATCAAGCTCGTCAACCGGAACAGCATAAGCAAGGATGTTGCCTGTGAAAAGGTTAAGGGCAATGAGCCCCACTCCCGCTTCGTGGTTTGCAGTTAGAAGCAAAGTGTCATCAGCGTGATCCGACCTGCAGGTGTTCCACACAGTATTTCGTCCACCAATCGACGTGATACAAATGTGCAAAACTTGTCTCCATTTGCTACTGTGTCCCTCCATGATTTGCATGAGAGGGCAGGCGAATAATGTCCTCTTTCCCGGGCTGAAATAAACCAGGTGGTGAAGCGTTAGCTGGTAGTCTCCACTACGACTGCAAGGATCCCACGCATCACCATCGCTTAATGGGCTTGCAATGGTGTTATCTATTTCGCCAACTAGTTCTCCTGTGGCAGATTCGTAGAGCTCAATGGTTGCAGGTGTCACGATAGCAAAGTACGGATGATTTGGTTTGGTGACCAACTGTGATAATCTGGGTACTTTCGACCTCACGATCCACTTTAATCCCGATTCTGTAGCACAGATTATACTAAGTAGCTCATCCCGGCATGTCTCATGGAAGACCATCAGCTCACCATTGTTTGGCCCGCTTAGGCGCATCTTGGTGTCTAGCTCTGTTCGACTGTCTCCATCCGACGTAATATCCGATATCAGGGCGTGCGGGAGAGCCCATTTTCGCACAGTTTCAGGCTCATCGGGTTTTGTCACTGTCATTTCAATTGCATCCTCAGTGGATCTCACATCAGCAGGGAATTGCCTAGTTTCAATGAACTGGAACTCTCTTTTGTCAAAGTCCAGGACACAAACACCCTCTGCTCGCTTTCCTTGGTCATGGAACTCATGTGGTGTCTTCCACTGGCGCAAGTACAACCTGCTACTCTCGTCGTTAAGCCCGTCTATTTTTTTTCCATTATGAATGTTGGTCTCCTTCACAATTCCGAACTCAGGGGGTATCGTGTTATAAAATGGTCTACATAGTGCGCTATCGCTAACCACTCGGGGATCGCTTGGACACAGCGTCCTCACCTCCCAAATGTACTTGACTCCAGATGCTAGCCAGTTGACTGGTGTTTTTATAGTTGGACATTTGTCCAATACTAGTTGCTTCAGAAGATCTTCGTCACTAGCCTTCACTGCCTGGTTCCACTCTCGGCACACCAAGGAGCAGCACAAGATATCTTCGAGATCGCCATTATACTGAAATATTTGCTTTAGGACCGACAGTGGCAACGCTGGAGAGTGCAATGTCGTCGCCAAACTTGATAGCGTTGGCTGCGACTGTGAGGATACAACCGGGTGCGGGGCGGACAATCGGTTCGCCATTTTTCCACACTATTGTAGACTGTAGGGAGGAGGAATACATTGCTTGTAGTTTGCCAAATTGCAGAAGTTATATTGCAACTACCCATGGCCTGGATCTCTGCCAGGGGGGTCACACGCGGCGATCGTCTTCATCATCGGACCAAATTCCGCTTCCACAACCGCCTCCAATTTTCGCGCGATTGCAAAACCTGAATAAGTACTGGTTCTACTGGTATATGGTGTATACTCTACCGTACCGTACTGCTATAAATGAGTCGGCCGTAAGTGAGTCGGAAGCAATTTACTACAATAATATTTATGCGACCTTGAAGTAACCTGTAATGTGGTCGTGTTAGCAATGTGGAGTCTGGGGGATTTGCACCCCACCTGCAGGGCAGGGACATATGTAGATGACGCGCTTTAAAACGTGCGGGAGTGGGTTTTTATGCACCTGGCAGATCAAATGTCTGCAAATTGTCGCGTTTGGCGCTGCTATAGTTGATAAGGCCTTGGGTAACTTTGCGCTCAAAAGAGTGTCCATCATGGCAGAGCACCATTGAATTCTTCAGTGTGTATAAAGGAAACCTCTGAGTGTCGGAACAGTCGCTTACAACGAGATCTGGTGACGAAGGGATTCCGATTAAACGGTTTGTCAAGGCACCTTGAATGTACTCCGAAGACACTTGAGAGGCCAATACCCGGCGCCTTATAATCTCACTGGCAATGTTTTGGGTCAGTTCGAATAGACCCGAATAGGCCTCTGTCTCTCTAAGTAGTATAATCAGTAATCCGCTATGCTGTGGTGGAGCTTGGTCGGGTTCCCACGGTTGCTCGATTGAGACTCCATCTGCAGTAAAATTCGTGACGAGGGGCACGTTTGGAGAGTAGATGCGGAGGCAGAAAGAAGAGTTACCATTGTTCTGCAGTCGTCGATTCGCTGACAAGCCAATCGCATTATGTTCGGCGACCAGCAGACCCGACTTTTCGTAAATAGTTAATATTGAAACCCCTAGTTCAACGGCCCACTCTGCGGCCTGAGCTGCTTTAGTCACTAAATCTCCAGTAGATCCGGCCGCATTAGAACGGATTAGAATGACTGCCATGTGCTTAGGCGGGACAATCCAATGGGATATCTCGGATATGTGATGCCATGGTTGGTACCCGTTAATCCAATCTGCGAAGTTGGTTGAAATATCTGTTGACTGAGTCGGGGGCAATTGGTGCGAGATGGTTGAGTTTGTAGTTACAACTGTTGCGTCGGCCGGGCTAGGCAACTCATCAGCCGAAAAAGTTGGAAAAACAATATGCGGTACACGGAGACCAAACAGTGCCAGTATTTTCGCGATGTATCGTTCTGCCAATATGCGATACACTTTTTCCACAAGCGAAATTACTTTCGATGCAGCCAATGACTTCCATCTCCTAGCAGTACTATCAGGATAGCCCAGTTCAATCATCACAGTTTGAGGTAAGGCAACTGTGTAAGTAATAAAGCTGGCAAGCTGCGTATAGTAGAGCCCAGCGGTGGTTTGAGACACATTCATACTGCTAGCGGACACAATCCATAAGAACTTTGTAACAGCAGCCAATGAGTATTGAATACCCTGTAGGTACACGACTGTAAGTGGTGCTAGCCATGCAACGATGGTAGAGTTAAAGGCCACGCCCTCTGCGATATCATTCCAATTGCGTTTGAAAGCGGCCGGACTAGCTAGAATGCAAATCGCTCTTTTCGAGTACTTGGCGATCTCAAAGCCCAGTTTGTATCTCCCGTATTTCGATGTTCGGCTATCTAAGAGCTTTTCTATGCGCTCGATCTGAGCGTGAAGCACTGTCTTAAGATCAACCCACTGGGCAAACGTACTAGCGAAATATCTTCCATTTTGTTCGACAACTAACGCAGCTTTGCCAAAAACAGCCACCAGGAATGGAACTGTCTTTAGCGTTATGTCCAGTGTCGCGTCGAGAAATGCTGCTCCGTCGTCTCTGTGTCGTTCGGCAAAGGCACTTAGGGCCATAAGCAGCTGGTACGCCAGCTGCGCGATCTGCAGCATCGCACCAGTAGTAGACACTTGCTGCCCCACCAATTCATTTCCTTGCGCACTATTCTCTTGCGACATTCTCTTTTCTCCGTGCGTATCACAACACAATAGCAAAACAAAATAGCTATGGGGTTGTGAGCCGCACAGGTGTCTGCCCGCGCCGCACGATGCACGGCTGAGTCCATCCGTGCGCACGCACAGGGGGTAAGGCGAAAAATTTCGAAACCTCCGATAAAAAAAAATTGATCTCTGATCTGAGTGCATCCAGGACTAATCCACTATGAGAATTTACAACTGCCACTTTTGCTCCTCGCCGATATACGTAAGTTATTTGAATTTGTGCTGAGTATCTGCTAACGAACAGCCCGGCCATGGTATCATGTTCGTGCGAAACGATGCCAAAGAGTTCCGGTTCTGTCGGTCCAAGTGCCACAAGAACTTCAAGATGAAGCGAAACCCACGAAAGCTGCGGTGGACTAAGGCGTTCCGAAAGGCTGCTGGCAAGGAGATGGTTGTCGACTCTACTCTCACCTTTGCCCAGCGACGACACGTTCCAGTGCGATACGACAGAAACCTGGTTGCTGATACGCTGCGGGCCATGTCGCGAATCGAGGAGATTAGAAACCGACGAGAGCGACAGTTCTACAAGAGCAGAATGCGAGGTAACGCTGAGAAACAAAAGGCTGAGGACAGAAAGCTGGTTGAGGCCAACCCAGCTCTGCTCAAGATGCGAGAGGTTGAGCTTCGGCGACAGCTGGAGGCCGCTGGAAGCGATGAGGAGATGGATATGGACGAGATGGTTGTCAGCGAGGAAGAGGAGGAGCAAGAGCAGCCAGAAAAGGTGGCTATCAAGGTCAAGAACAAGCAGAAGAGAAAGGCTCGAGCTACCGGTGGCATGGATCTGGACTAACTTATTTTTTATGACCTCGATATAACAATAGATATGCATGTTTTTCTGTACAAATTCAAATATTTTAATCTTTTATCGTATGGTCAAGGTATCAGACTTTTGTAATACCGGTGTCTAGCGCCAAGATATTTACTATAATGATATACAGTGGAACTGTATAATACAATTCCGAGTACAGTTGGCTAAATTCGTCAAATTGAAATTCTAGACTACAGTATGATATTGCTTAATACATGCTCTACGATTGCATGTGAATATGAGGCAAATTAGGGAGTGAAATCATCTACCGGTAGGCAGAAAACTGATGCAGCATAGAGCAGCTTGTGCAGCTAGGGGACGTCCATAGCTTTTGCAAGGGTTTATAGACAATGCTTCCCGTACAAGCGCGATACCAGAGACAAAATGCAGCTATCTCAATAGAATGGTACAGGCGTCATAAGAGGAATAATATGGCTAGGCGCCTACATGGAGTTAGTCTATTTGTAGGCTCAATTGGCGAGAAATAGTAGCCGTTCGCCCAAATCCGCGAAAGCGGACGGAAAAAAGCGATTGCCAAGTACAAAGCACAGCAGGAAATATCATGTCATAAGGTCGTATAAATCTCGGAGATATCCACATCCGCATGCAAGATGCAGCTGTAGAACGACCGGTGCACATTATACGGCAAAAATGGGGCTAAATTAAATACGGCTAACTCAATTTGACCCACATAGCAACACGACGGTCTGCGGCAGAGACAAGATCATACAGCCCCCGAGTCATTAATCAACCCCCCTGGTCCAAATCCTTTCGGAGCTACCCTGGTAGTTCGGCTTCCTCCATTTTAAATACAAACTACATTTCCCTACTACAGCCTGTTAATATATGGTCATCAAAATAACTTAAAGGTAATATACAGATCGTGATTACCACCTCGAGCCTAGAGTGTCCATCGACGCGCTACCACTACCCTGATTCTGACCACCGCCCGAGCCACCCTGAGGGGCGAAGAACTGGTCCCAGATAGGAGCTAGCGGTATCTCATTCATGATATCATAGATCTTCTGTTGGTCAATTCGATCGTGGTGGCTGGCGTGGTTATGGTAGTTCCAGCGCTCGCCAGAAACCGAGTCGCCGCCTTCAGCCTCACTGCTCTGATACCAGCTGGTGTTCTCAGGCGAATGGCTAGTACCCCCGGTACGCATTGAGTCTGGCGAGATGCCTTCCAACTGTGCCGCCTCTTGGAAGAAAAATTCGAGGTCATCCGGCATGGGCCACGACATTTCATGCTGTGACGGCGGAACGGCCTCTTCGAGGGGCGCCTCGCCATCAGGATTGACGCTATTGGAGCCAGGAGTCGAGATATCAACAGTCCCCGCGGGAACTGGCTGTGGCGCCGCATTAGCCATTGCCTGGGCCTGCTGGTGCTGCTGTGCTAGAGCCTGTTGGTGCTGTTGTCTGAGGTTCATGACAATACCCGCCTTCTCGTTGTAACAAAGCTTCATAATAGCCGCTGTGAGAAGCTCAAAAGAGTCTCGACAGCCGGCCGCAGCATCACACCGGTCGGTCATGGAGCTCAGCACGTGGATACACGCGAGGGTGTTGAAATCAATCTCCTCCAACGTCGTCCCAGCCCGAACCTCTGGCGAATGATACAGAGCGTACAGATACGAGGTACCTGACATGAACAGATTGTGCACTGCAACCCAAGTGTAGTTGATGTTACGCTTGCGGTGCAGCTCGTGATACTTTTTGATAATCTTTTCTCCAGCATCGGCAATGATTAGGTAGGACTCGACAGTGGGAGCCGTGTTACCGGGGCTGAGTCCATAGAGTAACAGCCGTGTTTGGTGGTAATTAAGCTCGAAGAAGGCAAGGTTGAAGTTGCAGTTCATTTTGCGGTTGGACTTAGGGCACTGATTGTGCCAATCCTCGAGCTTTCGCGCCATGGCGTGCTTCCATTCGTCGAGCGACTTGAATTTCCGCGGCAGATCAGCGCAATCGTACAGCACACGCTGAATCTCCGACTGAATGAGCCGTATTTTGATAAAGCTCAGCGCCACCGTTTTGTAACTCGGCGAAGTGGACGTCTCCTTGCTAAAGTCAGTAACCCGCGAGAGAGCTTCGCGGTTAATCATCGAATCATCAAGCTCGGACGGGAAGGGGACCTTGACGGCCTCATCGGCGATGCTGAATGGACGGCCAAGGTAGACGCACACCTGGCGGTCGAGAGCATAGGTGCACCAAAAGAGCCTGCGCCGGGTGTCTACAGTGATGGGATCGAATTCCGAGATGCCGGTGGCCGAGTGGAGATCCGAGCGGTGGTTGTTGTGGTGTTTGGACCACGACTTGAGCCCGCCTTCGTAATGGAGCCCGAGATCGATGCACAGTCGCATACAGGAGCCGAGGACATACCACACACCAGGCACAGCCGGCCGCATAATCGAGTAGAGCGCTAGCAGGAGAAGCCCCTGGAGGTTCTCGAGGCGGTTCGAGGTGGCGAATACGGCGTCAAAATGGTGCGCAGCAGCGAG
This sequence comes from Blastobotrys illinoisensis, assembly GCA_030558835.1. Lineage (NCBI taxonomy): Eukaryota > Fungi > Ascomycota > Dipodascomycetes > Dipodascales > Trichomonascaceae > Blastobotrys > Blastobotrys illinoisensis. The sequence goes on along the minus strand of JAKTQJ010000043.1, from coordinate 52,750 downwards.
GCGATAGCTCTCCGAGATGTGCGCCGGGTACTGCTGCTGGTGGATCGACGTAGCAATGCCAAACACCATGTTGAGGAAGTAGAGCGCTGCATTGGGAGACCCCAGGGTGCTCTCGTCATCGTCTACCTGCTCTGGGACGTTATAGCAGTACTTGTAGTAGTAGCAGTTCATGTCTACTTCGTCTGAGAGGTCTGCGTTGATGGTTGTGTAATCGGACGCCAGGGAGACCTTTGTCGAGAGCCGCCCGTAGACGGGCTCAAAGTAGTTTTTGAGGAACTCCTCGCGGTGGAGGATGGGCAATTGCGCGTTGGCCTGCGAGAAGTAGGCCGACAGCAGTGACTCTGCAACCTCTTTAGTGGGCAGCCTGGCGGGCTTGACCTTTGGCTTTGGCGGTTCTGGCGGCGCTGAGGACTCCGCGTTACTGTTAGTACTGTTACCGTTGTTGGTGCTGGTGTTGGTGGTATTGTTGTTGGTATTGTTAGTATGGTTCGGGGTCGACGAGCCCGCAGAGCTCATGCCTTCCTGCTGATTGCGCATTTTGACGGCGGTGAAGAGTATCCGAGCGAAGGAGAGTCCCGAGGACTGGCCGAGGAAGGTACCCAGCTTCTGTTTCGGCGGGCGGTCGTTTACGAGGCGCACGGAGCTCATAATGTTGTTTACTTTGGACGCCGGTGCCGCTGTGGATCCGCTCGGGGCCGGCGGCTCGTCCTTCTTTTTGGGGTTCTTTGACTGGGCCGTTACGGCGTCGGTTACGGGGTCCTTTGGGGTGGTTGTCGTCTTGCCGAGGCCGTTTGGCTTGGAGTCAATGTCGACGCCCGAGGACTGGAGCCGCGATTCTAGGAAGGCGACTCGTTCTTCAAGGTGAGAGACGTACGAGCGCGGGATTTCGCGCCCTGTCGCTGCGTCGATACCCACGCACTCAACATTGGCCTTGAGGCACGCGGTACAGGACGGGAATTTTTGGTCGCATCTAGTCTTACGGTTGCGACACCGCTGGCAAGCCGAGATCGATCTCGTTACGCCGATGACCGACGACCGCGAGGCCGGCGGGATCGCCTGCTGGGCCGGCTGTTCCAGCGACTTGGCCTTCTGCTTCCGCCGCTTAGGCGTAGGCTGGGCCCCGTCGGTGCTCTTATGCTTCATAGAAGAAGGGCTATCGGGCATATAATACAACAAGAATGTACAAGAGCAAAAATGTCTGAAGCGCTCCGGGATATATATAAAGCGGCAGATTTAATATATATGGAGGCTGAGAGATTTGTAGCGTAAGCACGCAAAAACACAGATAGCCTGGCGCGTATGTGTAGCTTTCGGGGGGGATGGTTATCAGTTTATACCGGCGTATGTCAAAAGGATGGATGAAACCCCTCTTGGGAAGCAATTCAGAGCAAAAAGGCCTCCTTTTGTGCGAATAAAAGAGTCGGAGGCTACCCAGGAGCTGTTTGTGACCCTTAAAGTGCCGAAAGGAGGAATTCTCGCACGTAGTAGTAGCGGGTGGGCTACCGCAGCCAATCTGAAAAACCTTCGTATATCTCCGAAGGTTCGAAGCACCGTTAAGTGCCTCGCTTCTCGCTGTGTGGGGGAGATTGGGCCTGAGTAAAGCGCGCCACCAAACGCCTTTGCCGGCCACAAACAGGCAACCGTACCAGTATACCCACACTGGTCACCCACTACGTACTCAGCTAGCTCTAGCTGGTGCCATGGGATCGATCAGAGGTCTAGGGGCGTACCAAAAAAATGCTGCGGCTTGCTTTGGGGGTCGCTGCTTTTGGCGTCGCTGCCCCGGGTATGTTTCAACTGAGGGATGCGATGGGGTGAAAAATTGCGGGGGGTCTCTATCGTAATAATACGACCATACTACACTAGACACTTTGCAATGGTAGTAGGTTCGGATGATTGGTAGTTCTCAGTTGCAGATTAACGTGGCTCAATCTTGCTTGGACATGCTGCAAGATAGAGTTCAATCGGTGGTCCGATACATCAGCCATATACGAGCCGTATAAAATATAACCGCCCGTAGATACATTTCGGACTTCCATTTTCCTGCAATTTTAATTAATTAATTAATTAATTGTCGTAGGTAATTGCTGGTATGCTCACATTACCGTTACAGTAGTACAGTGTAGCTCTGTAATGGTCATGATGATGATTGCTGGTGATAGCGATGGCATGCGGCCGGCGCGCCAAGATACATGCGTCAAACAATGCCTGACAATACAGCAGCTCCAAGCGAACCGACAGTTGTACGGCTTAAAGAAGTATGAAGCATAGCATGTACCTAAGCATGAGCCTCCGTACACCTCAGGGGGTAAACGGCCAAGGTGGGCGGAACTCGGCTTCCATCGTCCAATTGAACCGAGCCCTACACTCACACCCCCATTATTTTATCCACGGCCCCCCCAAGTACATCCACGGCCCCAATTGCCAATTACCTTCGTGTAAATGGGCCCAATGGCGTAAATGTCGGATTGTCGGCAAGCGGCTGGGTGGCGCGGCGGGTGGCTGAGGTTCCGGACGGCCCGGAGTCCGGAATGTATACAGTATCACTTCAACCACTCCATCTCCAGCTCCAGGTTTGTGCTAGCTAGCACAGAGATGATCGTGTTATTGATCCTGGCCCAGGCGGTGTCTGCCGCCGCGCTGTCGGAGCCGGTCCCAGATGACCACTGGCTCCTGACAAAACTCTTAGCCCTGGCGTTCCTCGTGCTATACTTTGTCGTAGTGGCCCACGTAGTGACCGGAACGGTCGTTCTCAGCAGGAAATATGCGTCCACCCACCACGCCCAGGTTCCCCCATCTGGCGCGGAAGGCGTATCGATCCTGCGGCCGCTCAAGGGCATCGATACCGAAATGGAGTCGTGCCTGCTCAGCGCGTTCAACCAGGACTACCCCAACTTTGAGATCCTCTTCTGCGTAGAGTCCGAACAGGACCTTGCGACTCACGTTGTCAGGGCGCTCATCAACAGGCACCCCAACGTCAACGCCCGCCTTTTGGTCGGATCCGACCACTACGGGCCCAACCCCAAAATCAACAACCTCGCCAAGGCGTACAAGCAGGCGAAACACGACATTGTGTGGGTGCTGGATTCCAATGTGTGGGTCTCCCCGGGGGCACTAGCGCGCTCTGTGGAGGAGTTCAACAAGAACCCGCGCGTCAAGCTCGTACACCACCTGCCATTGGTCACCGATATTGACTCCCAGACGCTCGAGCGCATTCCGGGCGCAATGCTCGACGAAATGTTCATGCTCACGGCCCACGCAAAATTCTACACCGCCATCAATGCCATGGCCCTAGCGCCGTGCGTCATGGGCAAGTCGAACCTGTACCGCCGATCCGACATTGACCGGGTGACAAACTCGCCGCCCGGGGAGGGCATCCGTAAATTCGCTAATTACATTGCCGAGGACAACATGATCGCCCAGGCGCTGTGGGATGCAGGTGGGCGCACCGCCATGACCGGCGACAGCGTCATCCAGCCTCAGAAGGAGTTCTCCTTCCACCAGTACATGGCGCGGCGGGTGCGGTGGCTGCGGGTGCGGCGCTACATGGTGCTTGCGGCGACAATGATTGAGCCGTTTACCGAGTCGCTGGTGGCAGGCTTCTACGGATCGTTTGCAATGTCTGTGTGTGTCTTTGGCGGCACTTTTTCCACGTCATACTTTTTGTTCCACATGGTCGCGTGGTGCATGGTCGACTTTCACCAGTTCCATGCCTTGGCGGCCTACCACAATGTTGAGCACCAGTATGGCACGACCCCGTACTTTGTGCGCCCGGGCTACGCTCGGAGGTCTCTGCCGGCGTGGTTCAAGGGCTGGGCCATTCGCGAGTTCATTGCCCTTTTCATTTGGATCAAGGCCATGTCTGGACATGTTATTATCTGGCGCTCTCGTCCGTTTAAAATCAACAAGGACCTGACTGCCGAAGAGGTCGGCACCGGCCGCCGCATTCCTTTCCTCTCACAATAGCCCGCACCAACATTTTGTTGCGTCGGGCTGTCACTAGTACGGTCATTTCAATTCGCGAATTGTCGTGCTATAACCGATATGCGCTTAGATTATCAGTAGGTAACTACCGTAAATGATTGAACGAATTATTCTTCTTAAACGTTTCTTGTGTCAAAAAATCATTGCGATTGATTCATCTTAAAGGAGTAGGTTCTTCATCTATGAACTGGGGTAGATCAACCTGAAACAGACCATACAAATTGCTGGTCCAAATTAGTTAATAAAGAGAGTCGAAGCTCTTAATTGAGTTCGACTGGTTCACTGCCATAACGATAGTCGGTTAATCTCTATCTTATCGACATATCTGAACAATTAACATAAAATAATTACAAGGTATGTCTGGCAAAGAGTGGTTAGTTGTACCAACATAGACCGCAAGACGATTTGGGGATTAATTGTACCGGTAGTTCGAAACTCAATTCCCATAAATGAATCATCTTTACTATCAGCATCAAAAAAAAGTGATAATAGAGATCCAATTTTTAAGCATACATGCAATCCTATTTGTTATAACGTACCTATACTTTGGAAGCGTAAACCGGTAGATGGCCACTATGCCAACCGTACTGCACTAATCAAGAACAAGTCTAGTTCATGGAAAAATAAGATAATTATGATACAATAAATACAAACGGGCGTTACTTCTGGTTAGATGGGTAGAGCACGTCGTTGACGCCGACAAAGTTCTCCTTAATGTTTCGGATGGACACGAATCGCGAGAGAATGTTGCCCGAGCCGGCCTTGTCGTTGGTGCCGGACATTCGAGCACCACCGAACCACTGCTGAGCAACCACAGCGCCAGTGCACTTGTCGTTGATGTAAAAGTTGCCGGCAGCGTGTCGCAGCTTCTCCTGGGCAGTTCGCACGGCAGCTCGGTCCTGGGCAAACACAGCGCCAGTGAGGCCGTACTTGGTGCCCTGGTCAATGGCCTCGAGGATCGACTCGTACTCGCCATCCTTGTAGACGTAAACGGTCACCAACGGGCCAAAGAACTCGGTGGTCATGTTAGAGTGGTCAATCTTCTTGGTCTCAAACACAGTTGGGGAAACGTAGAAGCCAGTCGACTTGTCAGTCTTGCCACCAACAACGAGCTCGAGCTCAGGGTCCTTGAGGTTCTCTGCAATCTTATTGGCAAGCTTGTCAAACGACTGCTCGTGGATGACTGGGCCACTGAAGTTGTGAATGCCCTCGGCGGTGGTCGCATCGCCCATCTCGAGCGCCTCGACCTCGGCAACGAGCTCCTTCTTGAACTGCGGCCAGACCGACTCTGGGACGAACACTCGCGAGGTGGCAGAGCACTTCTGGCCCTGGAACTCAAAAGCGCCCCGCACCGTGTTCTTGACAGCGTTAGAAACGTCGGCAGACTTGTGAACAACATGGAAGTTCTTGCCACCAGTCTCGCCGACAATTCGTGGGTACGACTTGTAGTTGTCAAGGTTGTTGGCAATCTGCTTGTACAGGTGCTTGAACACGTCGGTAGAGCCGGTAAAGTGCAGCGAAGCAAAGTCCTTATCAGCAACAGCCGTGCCGACAACCGTCTCTGGGTTACCCGGGACAAAGTTGACAACGCCGTCCGGCACACCGGCCTCGGCAAGGACCTTGTAAAGCAGGTAGTTGGACAGAACGGCAGTGTTGGACGGCTTCCACACCACAGTGTTACCCATGAGGGCCGGGGCGCCGACAAGGTTGCCGGCAATGGCGGTGAAGTTGAACGGAGTCACGGCAAGCACAAAGCCCTCGAGCGCCCGGTACTCGGCCCGGTTCCACACGCCCGGCAGGGTCTCGCTTGGCTGCTGCGCGTAGAGCTCCTCGGCGTACTTGACGTTGAACCGCAAAAAGTCAATCAGCTCGCAGGTGCAGTCAATCTCCGCCTGGTACGGGTTCTTGCCCTGGCCGACCATGGTCGCAGCAAGCATGTCGTATCGGTACTTGTCGGCGATGAGGTCAGCGGCCTTGAGGAAGACCGAGGCTCGGTCGGCCCATGGCGCGTTCTCCCAGTCCCGCTTAGCCTCCGCAGCAGCCTTGATGGCGTTCTTCACGTCCTGGGCAGACGCCGACGACACAGTGGCGATTGGCACCTTGTGGTTGTATGGGGAGACCTGGTCAAACGTGTCCTGGGTGAACACCTCCTTGCCGCCAATGACGAGCGGGATCTGCTCGGTGGTCGACTTGACCCGCTTGAGCGCATCGAGCAGCTTGGATCGGTCCGCAGTGCCTGGGGCAAAGGACCGCACGGGCTCATTGTGGATCTGGGGGATCTTGAACGCGCCAACCTGCGCGGTCGACGCGTACCGCTTGCCCAGGCTGATAGCGGATCTCTTGACAGACAGCATTTTTAATTTAATCTAGTCTCCAACGGGTGTGGTAAAATGCAGTGGCCAATTGGATAATATTACAATTGGCGAATATAAATGGAGATGGAGAGGGAACCAGATCGGAGGGTCCTTAAATAGGCCACAAGGAGGCGCGATTTGCGGGGACCGAAATTTATTTGTTCCGGCCAAATCGACCCGTGTACTGTATGTCGCGCTCCACAAACAGAGATTCCCCAGCTCTCGCCGTCCCGCAGCGATTGGACACTTTGTTGCATCGCCGTGGAATGCCTTTAGAACTTTGTTATCTACTGCATACGATTGGTATCTTATCGTTGAGTCCACTCGCCTCTTCCCTATTTTTCCCGTCTTTTCTCTCCACTCTTTTCCTTCTGTTTCGCTTGGGTTGCCCCGTAACAATGCGCTTTGCGCAGGGCCGTCATGCGATGAGATGCTATTACCTTAATTAACCTGATATCACCGCACCGCAGTACCGTAGCTTTGACGATTAGAGGTCTATGGGTCGGTATGGGCTAAGATCTGTTGACTCGAGTGCAGTAGTAGATTTATCAATTACTATACTCGGAGCACTCACGAGTTCAATTGAATCGAGTATTGTAGGTGCAGTATTAGACTGTCGATTGTTACGCTGTAACCACCAATTACTCATGAATAATGGTACTGTATTGTAACGTGAGGACTAGGGGCCCATGGACTAGTCTGGCCGCTTAAATGAGTAGATTATAATAGGAGACTGCCATCCCTAGAAGCTGACAACTGTTAGGAGTTTTCATTACGCAACGTACTATTCAGGGGTAGCGAGATAACTCGAGCACTCTAAAGAATTTTTTGCCATGGCAGCTGATATCTTACTGGCGAGGCTCTTTTACGTAGAGACTGAGGTAGAATGCAGCAATAGTGGCCACACCACCGAACCGATAAACCCAGCCAAGACTGTCGTACTCATCAACCGGCGAGTCCGACGAAAACACCTTGAAGAGCAGCGAGGCCATGAGCGATGAGAGAACTTGCGGAGCAGACACAAAAATGTTCATGATCCCCAAAATAATGCCCGGCTCGTGCTCATAGGTCAGGATACTTGGGTCGCTATCCGCAGAGGAGTGAACTGCCTCAGCCTTGAGCACTTTGATCTGCGAAATCTCTTCAGACACAATAGTGAACGGTGACCACTGAGATACGGCCCACACAATTCCAAGTACAGACACCCACACCGTCGCAATGCGGTCGTTGGTGAGCCAGAACGTCGCCAGCATACATGCAATGAATAGCAAGTGGGAGTATGTCCAGATCCGTCGCACAGTAAGACCTGGGACCCGGATCTTATACAGCAGGTAGAACACAGCGTACTTGAACTTGGACGAGATTGACGAGTCTCGGCGTAACTGGTCTGCCTCTCGGTACGTTTCAAGCTCTTCCTCCGAAGTGTAGGACGGCTGGGCAATGTACGGGAGAAGGAAATTGGCCGCGACGGAGGTGAAGGAGTAGAACACCATTGCTTGGGTCCCTCTCCGCGTTGCCTCCTCCTGCAGCGCAGCCCACTCGCCGTCAGAGAAAGGCGGAGCATCGATTGGTCGGTCCCTGAACACTTGCCTGACGTAAATCTCTCCAATGTAGGTAGTAGTGTAGAACAGGAGCGGGAAGTATCCAATCCAGGCGAAGAACTGAACTGCAAACACGATCTTAGTCTGAGGCGACAGATGGTTCTTAATAGTGTCGACAGTCTGATTGAGGATGTTGGCCAGCTTAGCGGATCCCGTTCGCGCGTCCTTTACGACGGTTGGGTCGTGGTTGGGGTCTCGCTCTTTGACGGCCAAACACGCAGGGAGCACTGCTAAGACGAGGCCAATGGAGGCACAGGCGCTGAGGACTTTGAAGTTCGTGTTTCCGAGGAAGGGGAACACCTGGGTAAGCTTGAGGGACCCGAGGACGAACCCGACAATGTTTCCGAGACCGACCATTCGCGCAGCCCAGGCGTTGGCCAGCTGCTGCTGGTGCGTGGGTACGTTGTCGACGATGAAGGCACGAGCAGACGCCTGGATTACCTGGATGGAGAAGTCGAGGATGTAGACGAACACCACAGCGACAGGGATTGTACGGCGCTTGAGCTCGGCTTCGTCAAGCCCGGCAGGCTGGAAAAGCCCGACAATGTCCTTGGACCAACTGAGAACGAGCAGGCTGATAATGGTCGCAATGGCACCGGCAATGATGAACGGACGTCGGCGGCCAAAGCTTAACCGGCAGTCATCGCTAAGAGCGCCGACAATAGGCTGGCCAATAGTGCCGGAGAGTGGGCCTGCAATCCATACCAGGGACATGAGCGTCTTGCTCATTCCCAGAGAGAGCAGGTACGGAGTGCCATTGGAGAATTCGGCGCTCCACGTCAGCTGGAGCCCACCGATGATGACGGTGAGGAGGAGGATATACGAGACTGTTCTCGTGGGGACGACCCAGTTATTCAACAGGGGTGTTCCTTCATTCATTTCAAGTTTTCAAAAGTTCTGTTCGCACGAGATTTTAGTTCCTAGGATTCTCGGTTTTTAACGCTTAGAGTTTTATCGTGCTTAGCGAGCGGAAAGAGGTATCTCGTAGTCTATCGTCTATGGAGTATACGGAGATAAGTCAAACGGCCTATCTTTGGTATTTTTATCGTCTACGGGGCTCGAGTCTCGAGGATAAAGAAAGTCAAACGGTCTCAGTCCGACGAGCCCTTGTGTGGTATTAATTTGCTTCAGAGCTTTGCAGCAAGTTGTATTCTTCAATTTATTCTCCTCCCCATATCATGCAATGCAGAGGCGGGTCCATGTGGAGGCAATTGCGCAAAATGCCAATAATAATACGCAAAGACACCTTCAGCACCAACCGGCTCGCGGAGAGACAGGGGTCTACTACTACCTGGGTACTACAAGCCTAAAAGCTCTAATCACAGGCCTGCTCTTTCCTGGCCAACCCCGTCTCCTTCGTTCGACTAAAGTCCCGCACCAACGTGAGTGGAGGTAAGTGGAGGGACCGGCCTTGTCAAAACCGCTCCGCCCCTCACCGCACCCCCTTCCAACACACCACCAACGCCAATGACATACGAGAAAGTGGTCAAGGTAAGGCCAACCGCACCTGATGAGGACGGAACTAACGGTAAATGCTACGTGTAGGGCGCCACGAAGATCAAGGTAGGACCCCGGAGCGGACTGTGTGTAATTGGCTAACTGGACAGCTGGCGGCCCCCAAGCCCAAGTACATTGAACCCATCCTCCAGACGACGTTCAATGAGTACGACAACGATGTGCGGTCGGTAATGAACGCTCTGAGTGCCCGGCTCAAGGACTCGGCGTGGACGATTGTCTACAAGGCCCTTCTCGTGCTGCACTACATGATTCGGGACGGCGCGAAGGACGTGGCTCTGGAGTATCTGTCGCAGAACGCGCACATGCTCGAGATCCGTGCCCCGGGGAACCCGCAGGCCATTTCCATGGCGCGCTACGCGCAGTATTTGCATGTGAGGGCGGTGCAATTCCGCAAGACCCAGGTGGACTACGTGCGGTTCAAGACGCGGTCCGGTGACGGCCGGCTCAAGGAATTGAGCGTCGAAAAGGGCCTCCTCAGAGAGTGCCGCAGCGTCTACAAGCAGATTGATGCGCTGCTCAAGTGCAAGTTCCTCGAGGAAGACGTGAACAACGACATTGTGCTCACGGCGTTCCGGCTTTTGGTCAACGATTTGCTCTCTCTGTACCAGGTGTTCAACGAGGGCGTGATCAATTTGCTCGAGCACTACTTTGAGATGTCCAAGGTCGATGCCACATATGCATTGGATATATACGAAGGGTTCACGAAACAGACGTCGAATGTTGTTGCGTTCCTCAAGATTGCCAAACACCTCGAGTCGGCGACAAAGCTGCGGGTGCCCAACATTCGCCACGCGCCGACTTCGCTGACGCAGTCGCTCAAGGACTATCTCAACGATCCGGACTTTGAGATCAACCACCGGCAATATCTCGCCGAAAAAGAGGCGCACAAGAACCTGTCGAACCGCCCGGCTGCTGCCCAGCCGACCCCAGCACGGCAGGAATCTCAGGCTAAGGAGTCTAAACCGCCCGGTGACCTGATCGATTTCTTCAGCGGAGGCAATGTGACCATGCAGGAGGCTGTGTTTGATCCTAACCAACAGCAAGCTCAGCAATCCTCTGCTTCCACCTCCACCCAATACAATCCATTCCTCCAGCAACAACAGCAGCAGCAACAGCCACAACTGCAACCCCAGCTGCAGCAGGTTCAGCAACCACAACAGGTTCAGCAATTCGGTCAACCGCAGATGCAAGTGAACTACACGGGCCAACCCATGGTCCAACAGCAAGCTACTGGGCAGATGATGCAGCCCCAGGTCACTGGGCCTGCCCAGATGCAACAGTATACTGGACAGACTATGTTCAATACTAACCAACTTCAATTCACTGGCCAACAATTCCCCGGCCAACAACAAACTGGCCAGCAATTCCCCGGCCAACAACAAGCTGGCCAGCAATTCACGGGCCACCAACAAACTGGCCAACAACTCACTGGACAACTACCAACTGGCCAGCAATTCACCGGCCAGCAGATGCAACCTCAATTCACTGGGCAATTGAATCCGCCATCTAACAACGAACCTGCCCAACTTAGAAGAGCAAATACAGGCGTGGGCAACCCCTTCAGACAGTCAATGCTCGCCACGCCGACGGGGAACCCGTTCAAGCGTGCATCAACCCTGCCTATTCTCGACGAAAACCAGCAGGCGCAGCTGCAGTCTTCACAAACCCCACAACAAGCGCCACAGCAACCTCAGCAACCTCAGCCGCAGTTGCAGAGATCCATGTCTCTCCAGCGAACCGGTACGAATCCATTTGCGCGACAGCAGACCCAAGCATTGAATCCCCAGACCACGGGCGGCAATCCGTTCCGCAAGTCCATGTTCGCCATGCCAAACACCAACCCCAACGCGTCTACGTACCAGCCCACGTTTGGCGGGCTCGAATCCCTCCCAACTGTGTCGGTCTTCCCTCAGACGCAGCAACAGCAGCCGCAGCAACCACAGCAGCAGCAGTTCCACCAGAACCTGATCTAATCCATGTAATTTATATAGACTATTCTTTGTACACTCTTCTACGCTATAGTAGGTTGAACCTCTATAGCAAGAGGCCAGCCCCCAGATCTCCGTGGTTAGTAAAAAAATAAATTACAGTTAGTCTAACAGATGCAGTTGAGGCACTTTACAACGTTGCCTCGGTACGTGGAGCAGTACACGCAAACAGCGCGCTCGCACAGAATGCAGTTTCGCTCGTCGTACGGGTCGAGCTCTCGGTTGCAGTCGTAACAGAGGTCGGTCGACTGGGGTGCCACCGGTTTCTTCGCGAGCTCCAGCTGCGCCTGGCGCAGCTTTTCGAGTGTAACCGCTTGCAAGTGGGACGCGACGCCGTGGCAGACGTGTTTAGCAGGCTCCTCGACCTCCTCGAGCTGTCTCTTGCGACTCAGCAGCATGATGGCAACGCGTGAACGCGTTGGGAAATCAATTAGACTGCCAAAAAGACGCGTCGCGGGACGGCATCCCGGAAAAGCCCGGAATTAGTAATGCGCTCGCGCTGGGATTACAAAGCGCCAACTGCCAGTGGATTAACCCTCCTTTATTTCCACCCCGACCAGCCATTGGCATACCAGCGAGAACGTCTATTCGACGCGTAGCGGAGAGCATAGCAGAGCCCTGACCAGCGTGTAATTGACCGCAAACGACGAGCCTGGAACGCAGCACGAAGCACCGAACAGTTTCGAGCCGCGTCTGGAAAAAAGCTTTTGGCTGACACCATCCCCCCAAGAAAAGTGGTAATAAATTACATAACCCATGGAGAGCAACAACCAGTACTGGTCTGGCGAGAACGCCAAAGTCGAGATGAGCGAAAACGGCGCCACCATCGACCCGCAGTTCGACACCCAGAACCAGCAGGACAGCTTTGACGAAATAAGGGTCGCGCAGGCGGCTGCCGCCGCTGCCGTTGCGGCGGACAAGGCGGGGCTCAAGCCCGATGCGATCAACGCTGAGGCGGAGAGTAAAGAGAGTGAGATGGTGAGCCGCCAGGGGCGTCTTCTGTCCCAGTCCAAGCGAGCCAAACAGAACCGGGCCGCACAGCGGGCGTTCCGGCAGCGCAAGGAGGTGTACATCAAGGATCTCGAGACAAAGGTACAGGAGCTTCAGCAGTCCAAGGCCGTAATTGAGTCGCTGGAAAAGGAGAACAGGGAGCTGCGCGATTATATAATGGCGCTCCAGTCGAAGCTGCTCGAGCATCCGGCGGCCACTGGCGAAGACGGCGTGCCTACTCCGCCGGCAGTGTACCAGCGGGCTCAGGAATTGGAGGAAAAGATTGACAAGTCTCTTGACAGGAAATAATTTATTCTGTAGTCTTTAATCATTGACATTACTAGATTTTTTGGTGTAGCCCTCTGCACGTGGTTACGTTGTTACCAATCTCCCAACGCCGTAACAAATTTTTTCTCTTCACTGCTAGAGAGATTGGTAACAGCGTTGCTAATCCTCCCAACGGTGTAACAAAACTGTCCCTTAAGTTTTCCTATTACCGCAGAGCAACCATCTGCTTCTGAGGTGCCCGGGGGGTCTGGAGGTTACGCCCCAAACTACGGGGGCGGGGCTTAGCGGGATAGCCCCCAAATTACACCAGATGCTTCGCGGTGTTGAGCAAGAAATCATGTTGGTGGTGGTAGTTGCTGCAGGAGTAGATGGGACAAGGGCGGAGCGATCGATCCCAGCTCTACGACTACCAGCCCAGTCTTCTACCAATGGTGAATCCCGTGACACTGATAGCGAAAAAGTACGCGTCTGGCAAGGTTGCCGGGGTCCTCACCGCCGAGGACCCGTATTACGAGACGGTAAGTGCGTTTTGGCGAAATTGGCGATGATTGCTGACGTTGAAGATTGAAATCGAGGACCAAGGGAAGAAATCACACAAACAAATCAAACGACAGATCCCGACAGGGCTCTCCAAGAACGACGAGAAGATCCTGAAAAAAGTAAGGCGTAAGGCCTGGTGGTTAGATCTGTGTTTCCGGTTGTGCGGTTGCCGTGCTGGATGGGCTGCCGTCATTGGCTTCATTCCTGTGTAAGTAAGCTCGGCAAAACCTCCGTAAAGTGCTAACCGAATAGTGTCGGCGACTTGTTCAATTTGTATCTTGGAATGTCCCTCATCAAAGCGTGCGAGAAGATAGATGGAGGGCTTCCAGCCTCGGTTCGGTCTCAAATGGTGCTCAATGTCATAATTGATTTTGGAATTGGGTTCACACCGGTCTTAGGATCTATTGCTGGAGCCGTATACAAGTCCAATTCACGCAATTACATGATTCTCGAGCGGCACCTACGTAAGAAGGCGGCCTCCCATCCAGTCCCCGCAAGCCAGGGCGGAAGCACAGGAGGAATAATGATAGGGAAAAAGCACTACCCACCGGGAGAGAACCCAGCTACTACCAGTGGATCGAGCCCGAATCATATTCAAGCCCCACCCCAGGCGGCTCGACCCGCCGCAGAGGCTGCGGTGCCGCCAGCCGTGCCACCACGAGACCCGTCGCCCCAGCAACATGGTACTTACTAAACCTCCCAACCACGCGGGCGCAACAACACTAAAAAGCTGGACAGGTCGAAAAATTGCCACCGCCAACCAAGGAGCTTGAGCTTTTGGTCGTAAGAGAGATAATATTCGTAATAAATGGACGCTGCAACCGTTCTCGAGCAATACGTGTCGGACCGTAAGTGTATATCAGTGTTTGTTACCGGAGCTAACCCCTTTAGTGGTGAACTTACCGGCTGAACTGGCACACATTTTGGAGGAAATAGGCGACCGCGACATCAAGTTCTACGACACGCGGAAGCGCATCCAACAGCGCGATAACCAGATCCACAAGTTCATCCGCGCACATGGATCGCTGGCGGAGAACTCCAAGGAGGCGCCGGCGTACCCGAAGATACGCGCCGATTTTGACAAGGCACTGCTGCTCCAGCAACAAAAGTGTGACCTGTCAAATACGGGTCTGTACATCATTTCCAAGCACCTCAAGCGGCTAGACGACGATATTAACAAACTGCAAAATGAGAACATGCTCGCCCCACCGCCGCCGGAGCCGGAATCTTCTCCAGAGCCGGAGGTGACTCGTTCCAGAAATAGCTCTACGGCGAGATCAAGAGCTCAGTCCATATCATCGGCAATTGCAGGCGAGAAAAGAAGTTCTCCAGCGCCCTCGCGTGGCGGTACTCCTTCGACGCGTCCACCAAAGCGACAAAAGACTTCGTCGGTGGTGCGTGAAAGCACGCTCTCAGACTCGGATGCCGAATCTCCTGCGCTCGTAAGGAACAAGAATCAGCTGCATCTAGATCAATTGCAGTTGCCGCAGTTTGGTGAGGAAGAGGAGACCCTGTACTGTACGTGTCAGCAGGTTTCTTTTGGCAACATGGTTGCGTGCGACAATCCGGATTGCCAGTACGAGTGGTTCCACTATGCATGCGTGGGGCTCGCGGCGCCTCCTTCTGGTACCTGGTACTGTCCTACGTGTACTAAAGAGCGGAAGGAGCGGGATTTCAGGGAAATCAAACGACGAAAGTGATTATTTATTCTTATTTATTAACCATGTGCTACCAATTGGTAATTGTATACCGGTACGACCGTACAACAGTATTTTTGTATTTTTTTAAAATCTCAATCCTTCTGTACATTCATGGATGAGTATTTAAACACTGTAAAAAATTCGCAAGAACCGGATATTGTTCCAAATTGTTGAAGTGAATGTATGACCATACGGTATAACGGTGCTGGCCAGGGGTAGCGGTCTCCCGACATTGCCATTACCAATTGTAACGTAGTGCAAAATGGAGGAGCTTGTCACTGCGATAAAGGAGGCGAAATATAACGAAATAGACCTCTCAGGGCTTGAAAATGACTTTGATGATAAGACTTTTCAAGTTTTCGTCAAAACCGACCCTCTTTTCAAAGGCCTAACCTGGATCCAAGGCAACGCCAGTAGCGCCTTGAAAGAAAAGGTACTAAGCTCGACTCTGAGTTATATGCGCGGAAAATACAAGGAGGGCCAGTTTGATTCGGGTAGTTCTGGGTTCACCGTCGTTATCAAGTACCTCACTTCGGTTACTACTCTAAGTAGGGAGACATGTGAGCGGATCGTGTCCATATCATGCCTGTACCTTGATCCCAAAGCCTCGTCGACTTCTGAGGCTGTGATTTCTATTGCTCGCTGCATTGAGCTGAATACTAGTGTGTCTCAGGCAACTCTCGTGTCGACAGTTGAATCGCTTCTCATAGAAGACACCAAAGAGTCGCTCATCAATGCCTTCGCCGTGATCTCGACCCTGTTCAGTCTGAACCCTGACATGGGCCGTGCAGTGTTCTCAATTGATGCAATCCAAAAAAAAGAGTTCAACGAATCGCTATTTGTGTCCGAGCAAGTGGTCGTAGCGGCCCTGGAGGCACTGTCAGCGGCTTGTGTGGACAAAGAATGCCGTACTGCGGTCGCAGCAAACTACGGTTCAATTGTTAGCGATACGCTCAATGTAGACAAGCCCTCGGTGAAGCTGCTGGCAGCCTCTATTCTCGTCAAAACCAAAGCTACGGAGGCTACGACTAAAAAGGGAGAGAACACGAGCGAGATTGCCGAGCTCTCGGAGATATTTGAATCATTTATTGCCAACTTCGACGCAAAAAATGAAGATGATATGGGAAAATATTACACTGTGGCACTTGAAGGCTTGGCGTACACTTCGCTTATCACTGTCGTTAAGAAGCGAATCATTTCCCGTCCATCCATAGTGTCGAACTTGGTGGGTATTCTAAAAAGCCACATCGAGCAGACCCCATGGGTGTATTGTGCAGTGGTAGTTTTGGCCAATGTCACCGAATATCCGCCAAAGTTATCGCCAGAGCAGGCCAAAATGCGTGAGCTCAAGGGGCATGCGGGAAAGTCAGGGCTGGACAATGCTGTTTTGGAGGACGACAAAATCGTGGCAGCGAGAAGCAAGGCTGTTCTCGATTCTGGGGTTGTTGGCGTGATATCACAGAACACACCACGATTCACTCAAGCGAGCCGGAGGACCGCGGCCATACTCTTGCGCAATCTGGCGACTGAAAAGGCTCACCGTACAGCCATTGCCCAGCAGGGCGGTCTTGCGGTGCTTCTTTATTTGATTGTCCAGTCCTCTTCGTCAGACGCCAAGTTCACCCTTGATGCAGTCTCCCAGGGTATCACCGCTAGCGCAATGGCCAAGATTCTTATTTCTGTAGACCCCAGCGTTGCACTGAGCGGCAAAATTTCTCCCTTGGCCACTATCCCACCGTTAATTGAGCAGCTGTCTACCGAGTCCTCGGAAGTTCCCCTCCTCGATATCTTCGAAGCGCTTCTTGCGCTGACAAATCTTGCAGCGGTAGACGACGGGTGTCGTGACAAAATTGTGCGGGAGGGATTCACCCGAATCGACACGCTGCTGACCAGCTCGAACCAATTAGTGCAGCGGGCGAGTGTCGAGCTTGTATGCAACCTGGCAATGTCGCCGCTTTGCGCCGAAAAGTTCCTTGATGGAAGCGGGCCCGCCCGCGGACGCCTGGAGATCGTCAGCCTTCTTACAGACGTTGACGACAGGCCAACGCGGCTAGCTGCAGCTGGCGCCTTGGCAGTTCTTGGTGAATGGGGCACTGTAGCAGCCGAGGAAATGATCAAAGTCGACCGTCTCTGGCAGAAGGTGTTTCAATTGCTCCAAGAGTCTGACCGCGAGTTGCTTCTACGGGGTGTAGTCATTGTTCAGAACGCAATAGAAGGCGGACAGGCAGGCAGCCTCAAATCAAAAGGCGCTCTTGACGTGCTGCGCCAGCTCGTTCAGTCTTGCCGCGACTCTGAAGTAGTCTCTATCGCCATGGACAGTTACAAGAAGCTCCAGTAACCTCAATGCACTGGGTTCATCGAGTCACACATTCTTGACATGCATTGCATTACAGAATATCCGGCTATATACTGCATATCACGATTACGGTTGAGAGCATTTCCTACTGTACGGCTGGATTACCGGTAGTCGGGACAGCAAAGTACGATGAAGCGGTGGGGTTAATCCGGGGGACAATCTCCTGCTAGCTAGCTCTGCCATATACTCTCACGACTACCAGTTAAAGAAAAATTGACCGAGATAAAGTGGTTAAATGACTGAGATAAAGTGGTTTGATTCCTCCCCGAAATTACGAAGTACGGTCGACCGTGTTACGAGATACAGGTGAGATAGCGTGGTTTTTCGGAGAACAAAGCTCCTACCTCCCCGCTACGGATCATCGGCTTATACGCTGGTCGGACACAACGTAACATTGTAACCGATTGCAAATAGTACCACCTTAAATAGTCCGCTTAGCCCCACCCTACAAACGATTGTATACACGAATTACGAAGGAAAAATGGGGAAGACTGAATTCACTTTGCGTTGGGGCATTCTCGCTACTGGTGGGATTGCCGCGACTTTCTCCAGAGACCTGCTCGCTGTACCAGCTGCCCGAGGTGTCACCGATGTAAAGCATGAGATTGTGGCCATTGCCTCGTCGACGTCGGCCGAGCGAGCGCGACAGTTCGCTCAGGACGTGGGCGTCGGCGACAACGTTGAATGCTACGGCACCTACGAGGAGCTCGTTGCGAACAAGAACGTGGATATCATCTACGTTGCTACTCCGCACGGAATGCACTACGAGAACTGCAAGCTGTGTCTTGAGGGCGGCAAGAACGTGCTGTGCGAAAAGGCATTCACTATTAACGAGCCCCAAGCACGACACCTGATTGAGATTGCCCGAGAGAAGAAGCTGTTCCTTATGGAGGCTGTGTGGACGCGGTTCTTCCCGCTGGTGCGAGAGCTCCAGCGATTGCTGTTTGAGGAGCGGATTCTGGGCAAGCTCTACCGGGTGACCAGCGACTGTTCCCTTGCATTCGATCCAGAGCTGTCTTCGCAGCACCGGCTGTTGAATCCGGACCTTGGCGGTGGAGCGTTGCTTGATGTGGGCATCTACGCGCTCACCTGGTTGTTTATGACGGCGTACAACGATCCAGACAACAAGCTCCAGGCGCCGCAGGTGGCCTCTTTGATGACCAAGCACCGGTACACCCATGTGGACGAGACTACGGCTATCTCTCTGCGGTTCCCAGGCTCTGGTGTCATTGCGACTGCGAACACTTCGCTAGTCATTCGATCTCCCGAGGAGAACGTGTGCCGAATTTCGGGCGAATTGGGCGATATCTCTGTTCAGTGGTCGCCGTTCCGCCCGGAGAAGTTCACCATCTACAAGCGGGAGACTGGTCAGGACGACTCTGTTGAGGGAGGAAAGGGCCCTAAGGGCGAGGTGCGGGAGTTTAAGCTGCCGGGCCAGGGCATGTTTTATGAGGCGGACGAGTGTGCGCGGTGCATTCGGGACGGCAAGCTTGAGAGCGAAATTATGCCTCTTGAGGAGTCGCGGGTGATTATGGAGGTTATGGACACGGTGCGAAAGCAGAACGATTTTACCTATCCAGTTGATCTCGAGCGGGTTTATCGATAATTAGTTATTCGTCCTATGTATTCAACAATTGGCTTTTATACCAATTGGCCAGCCATATCCAGTACCTGTAGTGAAAGCCAGTCATTATTCACAGGGCTATACTGTCAGTGGGAGTGCCGTACTCACTTAGCGTAATAAATTTGCATTATGACCTTAATTGCATGTTTGTGTATTGGGGCCACCTACCGTGGTAGTTACAGCGTTGCAAAGTGTCCCAACAAATTGCAGGTACATCTGCGGAGCAACTGAAATACATACTCGAGCACGCTCTGAACAGTTTCAAAGGTATACCGTTACTTTCATTTTTATTCATTGCTTATTCGGGACTAATTGATCTTTCCATTAAGTGCCAAAATAGACTCAACGGTCAGATCTCATGTGGCTGAGATGGCTGAGATGGCTGAGATGCCGGCGTTCCGATGCCAAAATGAAAGCTCAGCCTCAGGGTCCAACCCATTAGTTTATACCCGTGTCTTTCCTAAAAACGGTCGTCTTTGGTTCCTCAATTGAAAAACTCAATCATCACTTGATAGTTGAAAATGGGGGAAGATGCGTCTAGTGGGTCCGAAGGCCTGCCGCCACCCTCCGCTGGCAAACCAGCCGATCCGCAGGTTTCGGCAACCTCAGTAAGCACTGAGGCCTTCTCAGCGCCTCCAAAGCAACCAGAACAGTCTGAGCTCGTCAAGGTCAGCCAGGCAGGCGATCTGGCCAAGCTCAAGCAGATGTTTGAAGACGGTGACGCGACTGCTCAGACCGTTGAGCCCGATGGAACGACAGCCCTCCATTGGGCCGCCATCAACAACCACCTTTCGGTGTGCAAATATCTCATTGAGTGTGGTGCGCTCATCGACGCCAAGGGAGGAGAGCTCGAAGCGACTCCGCTCCACTGGGCGTGCCGAAACGGCCTAGTCTACATTGCGCACCTACTCATCCAGCATGGCGCGGATCCGCTTCGGACCGATGCCCAGGGATTCAACGCGCTCCATTTGGGTGTCCACTCCTCCAATGTGCTCATTGTAATTTACCTGCTTCACCAGGGGCTCCCGGTGGACACTGTGGACCCCGCTGGAAGGACAGCGCTGCACTGGGCGGCTTACCAGGGCGACGCCCTAACCGTAGACTGTCTGCTCAATTGGGGCGCTAGTACTAAACTCAGTGACTCTCTCGGATTCACTCCGCTGCATTGGTCCATTGTGCGCGGAAACCGCGTATGCATGCGCCGACTCATCGAGGAAGGCTCTGATATCTTTGCCAAGAACAACGAGGGCAAGAGCCCTCGGGTCATGGCCGAGGAGATGAAGACCACAGCTACTTGGCTCGCCGCACTCAATGAGGCAGGAAGACTACCCAATGGCTCCTTGCGGCCCCAGAGACTTTCGAAAAAACAGGTCAACCTTGTCGCATTTCTTCTGCCATTTGTCGTCTTGGGACTGGTAATGGCCACTCTGCAAGCTCTCCCCGTGTACCTGGGCATCCCAGCAGCCCTGGTGGAGATTTGGGCCAGTATCAGCGCGCTCAAGCGGCTCGTACTTCCAAACGCCTACTCGGGCCACGGGGTACTCATGCAGTCTCCAATGCTGTCTGGTATCTTTGCCGGATCATGCTTCTGGGTACTGGTTGCCTACGTTCTCGAGGTTCTCCCTGCCACATTTGGACGGGCTCCTATACTCAACGCCCTGTTCACAGTGACTTTTGCTACTGTACTATATACTTTCTTCCGGGCTATGCTCATGGACCCCGGATACGTACCCAAGCTCTCGGGGGTCACCGAGCAGCGGGAGGTTATTGAAGAGCTCATTGACCGTGGAGAGTACGACACTCGCCACTTCTGCATCATGACCCTTACCCGAAAACCACTGCGGTCCAAGTACGATCGCAGCTCCAAGAAAGTTGTCGCCAAATTTGATCACTACTGCCCGTGGGTCAACAACGTCATTGGGGCGCGTAACCATCGCCTTTTCCTTATATATGTTGTGTCTCTCATGTGTGGTATTCCCATGATCCTCTGGCTCTACTTTGGCGTGTTTGCGGACACGATTCCACAAGCTGACGATGAGGACTGTCCGTTTGCTCCCGAGTTCCTCTGCACCCCACTGAAATACAGCTCTTTTATGACCCAGACAATGGTCTGGGCAGGGTTCCAGCTGTCGTGGGTCTTCATTCTCGTGTTTGTGCAACTGGTTCAGGTGGCAAAGGGGATGACTACTAGTGAAGCCGCCAATTTGCACCGTTTCGGGTTTATGGGTGCAGACGACTTTTCTTCTCTCCCCATGGACCACAAATCGGTTGCCGCAGCTGGTCCTGGTGCGGTAGATGCATTCAAGCACGCCCGTCAAAAGCGTTGGTACTCGAGCATTCTTAAGGTTCTTGGCATTGACCAGTTTCTCAGCACGGCGCAAGACACGTTTGGAAGGGGGCCTCACCACAGCCGACCGTCAAATCCGGTCGATTACGGCGTCGTCCGAAACTGTCTCGACTTTTGGGTCCCGATTGGTGGGGGCTGCAACATCTTTAAGGTTGGCGAAAGTGGCGATGCCAGGCTCAATGGCCAGTCAATTGACTATTACAACCTGTGGGAGTTCCCATCAAAAATCCGACGACAGCGGTCTCCTGCTAACGCGGCCGATCATGAATATGAAATGGTCAATCAGGTTTAAGCGGTTTTAGATTACACCTTGAATCGAATGGCCAGTGTTATGAGATGTATGATTATGAGGAAAAAAAATAAAAGGACTTTTAGAGCTTTTAAGCCATAAGCTATGTTTTTGGGGTTACGTAGTACAGGCTGTGGCCGAGGTTTTTGTCAGTTGCAATTAACTCCAAGTGTGAAGAAGATTACCCAATTATACAGCGAGATAGCCACCATATGTAATTTATCTGATCTAAAGTTATTCGAGTGTATTCACTGCTATTTGTGGTGGACTATATATCACAGGGCGGAGTTGTGTCATATATTGTGTTTGCAGCAAACGCTGTTAGGCTACGGCTGTTCAAATTTAGCAATAGAATATGACAATTCTGCACAGTGCTAATAATCATCATCAGCCCAGAGGGTCGATATAAACAAGTGTTTGATGGACATCAACATGAGAGCATATCATGCCGTCAACTGAAGGTACATACGTAGTCGACAACTTGCAAGTTTTAAACACACATCAGAAAAGAACCAGAGATTCACAAATACCCTATAGTAGTAGATATGACAGGAGAAGAAAGGAAGCGGAAGTTTAAAATTTATTACCGTAGTGGACTTCTTGTATTTGATTGCCATTAGGACTTTTAGCGCAGCGTTAAGATGCCTGAATCCTGGGCCTGTACTTTGATTTCTCTAACAAGTACCAAGGCGCTGAGCGGTCCTTTTTAAAACCGACTGCGACCATTGGTACTGTGATAACGGCCGCATTGCTACTAGTTGTAAGAAAGGGGGTACAAGTAAACAAAATGGTTCTGAAAGCTGAAACGCCTAGTCTATTTGGCCGAATCGATATATTCGCTGTATGCAATCCACATACCAGCATAATATTTCTTCAATGTATGACACATGCACCATGCCGCCCATGATATATTTAAAAAGGCATTCCTTACACTGCTAGTCTCTCCGGACCCTCTGCAAGGTGTAGATACATTTCGTTAATTGACAATAAAACTGAAGTGTCCGCCCCGATAATATGTGAAACAGTCCTCGCTGGGCGGACGAAGGGCCGGTACAGCTCAGCTTAACACAGACGTCTTGAGATTGTTTCAATTCACGACCCGTCATCGAGGGATCTACAACGGGTACTCGTGTGCTACCTGTACTGCTGGTATTTGGAAAGAACAAGCAGATGCCCTTCCCTGCAGAAATAACCCCAGGGAGAGATTCAAATAGTGCGAAGCATAGGAGTTCAAGATATATAGCCTGGAAGTCTTAGGATTCTGTTCCTAAAGTTAAATATATTCTCCCCAGGGGCAATTTTGATGATATTTTGAGCCATAAATATTCAACGCGTTTTGAACTTTGATTCCACGGGGGCCTGATTCAACTACATCTTTCTTTCCACCCCTTGGCAATATATCCCTCGCTTTTAATCTCACCCCTTTATAGCAATTTGGCACCCTTCAATGGCGAGACAAGACTATGCCGGGCTCCCTAATCGAGAATTCGTTGTAGATACGCACGCATTTCAAGATGCTGCGTTACGGATTGGTAAGCCTCTATGGGTCCCCTCCCTTGCAATTTTGCCAAAGTCGTCGAAACTGTGTGGGCCGACTAGGTATTAATCGGTAATTGACGCTTGGAGACCATGTCATCTCTGGTCTCCCACTTACTTTTTCGCTCCAATTCTAATGATGCATGTCTCCAGTGTGTATGAGATAGTCAAACCAGTCATTCCAGTGCGAGGCTGTCAAATTGTTGTTCATCATCCAGGGCGTAGTATTTAACCAGGGGTGATATCCTCATTTATAGAATCCTCTAACGAGGTGTGTTTTCTCCTGCCGGGTTTGTTAACCGTCTTCGTCTATAGGGCCCTTCTCTCACATACATGTCGTTTCGAGCTTTCACCTGCATTGTGCTGGCAGCTGTGCCCTTCATGCCTGGAGCATGGGCTGCTGCGACCGACTCTTGTGCAATTTCTGACAATACCGGCACCGCAGTCGACACCCTAGTCAACATGTACTACAATAACGACACGGGACTCTGGGATCAGGACCTTGGCAGCGGGTCTGAGTGGTGGACATCTGCAAACACCGTCAATGTACTTGCCAGCTACGTTGAACAGATGCCAAACACGAAAAACAAGTACAATTGGGTGTTTGAAAACACTTATACTAAGGCACAGCAGCAGACTCTAGAGGACTCTGGCAACCAAGGTGGGCTCAATTACCTCAATTCCAAGCAGCCGTCTCCCTACGTTGAGAATGGGTTTGTTCGAAACTTTACCTACTACGATGACGATGGATGGTGGGCGTTGGCTTGGGTCAAGGTGTTTGACGTGACGCATGATGGCCGGTTCCTGCAGTCTGCGGCCAATCTGTTTGAGGTCATTGCTGATACTTGGGATGACACGTGTGGGGGTGGTGTATACTGGAATCAGGACAAGAGCGGTAAGAATGCTATTCCAAACGTGCTCTTTTTGGATTTGGCGGCGAAGCTTGCCAGCCGGACTGGCAACAGGCAAAAGTATAGCGACTGGGCGAAGAAGACGTACAAGTGGATCAAAGGCTCTGGAATGATCAACGACCAAAACCTTATTGTCGATGGGCTCGATAAGAGCACGTGCAAGTCCAACAATGGTGCCATCTGGACATACAATCAGGGCGAATTGATTGGCGGTCTTGCGGAGCTCTACACCGTTGAGAATAACGACGAGTATCTTGACTTGGCTAAGAAGGTTGCGGATAGTGCAATGGAGCACTTGACTACGGACGGCATTTTGAAGGAGCGGTGTGATCCAGACTGCTGGAGCCAGGGCGACGCACCAATCTTTAAGGGTATTTTCATGAGGAACTTGAAGCGACTTGCCGAAGTTACTGGCGATTCCAAGTATAAGGATTTCTTGAAGAAGAATGCCGATAAGATCTGGAACAGTGACCGAACTACTGATAATCGGTTTGGGGAAACGTGGTGGCAGCCGTCCTCACAGGTGAATGCTCTGACTGATTCGTCTGCAGTTGATGCTCTGGTCGCTGCGTTGGCAGTTAGTGGGTGCTCTCAGCAGAGCAACAACTTTTTTACAAAGCTTTTTGAGAGTTTGTCTCACTAATTCAAGTAGATAATCTACTGCTACCAAGGTATTTTGATGAAAGTTTGATAAATAATGGCAGCGACATTGAATAATGGGATCTAGGAAACAGGTGTTAGACAGTTTTGAACTATTAATTGAGCCCAGTGCTCATACACAGATAACGTGGTGTGAATAATTACTATCCTGCAGAGTATATTAATGTTACAGCGATAATGGACAAATATGACGTCTCTCGTAAGAATAAATAAGCTACACTGCTTTTTTCCGTGGAATGTGTGTGTGTGTGAAGGGGTTAGTTAGGTACACTTTTGGACCTCTTGGTAGGCATTGCGTCGGCAGCCGCAGAGCGCTCTTCACGACGCCGTTTCTTAAGCCACACGCTTAATCGCCGGGGTCGCTTGGACTTTTTGGGCTCGTCAACAACAGCCGGCAACGGGGTCCACTTTTTCTTCGGAACCTCGCGCTTCCTGTACGGTCGTTTGGGTTTGGGTTGGTTCTCTTCTTCTTCGTCCTTGAGTTCAGGCGGCCGCTCGAATATCGGGTCGTAGTAGAGTTCAATAGGCTCCTCTTGCTTTCTTCGGCTCGGCCAGAGGGCATGGTAGAGGATGATGTGGCGGTGGCAGCGAGGGCAGTGCTTGCGAAGCAGCCGCTGCATTGTAATTTTTTTGTCTTCGGCGACGGGCAAGAACTTGACGTGACAGTTCCAGCAAGTCTGGGCCTTTTTTTCGTGCTGCGGTTCGTACGGGGTACGGAAATAGGTTTTGTGGAATTTGGAGACCTGCCTCATGATGGCATCGCGGCTCATCTCTGGGGCGACTACAAGCTTGCGTTTTATCATTGTACTGAGCTTGTAGCTTCCATTGGGGGGGCCTGCGCTGCGTCTAGGGCGAAGCGAGCGCCCTTGTTTATCTTCCAATGGGTCTTCGGTTTCTGGCTCGATGGAGGTACTTGGGGACGGAATACTGGACGCTTGTCTGCTGCTGAGCAGGGAGTCGCTCATTTTCGAGCTCACTGATTCGTCATCGTCGATATCGTCGGTATCGTCGTGTTCCAGGGTGTGCAATTTCTGCACCACGAGGTGTCTATTTTCGAGCAGACGAGCTTGAACTCTGTTTGTCAAGTCAGTGCCCTCGTTAGGAATGGCATTCACATTCACAGGACTCAAAGGGCTGCCATTCACATTCACAGGACTCAAAGGACTGGCGTTCGGCATGTTTGAAGAATTGCTAGAAGGGTCGCTTGAAAAATTGGGATTTGAAGGATTGGTTGAAGGAAGATTGGCATTTGAAGGACTGGTTGAAGAATTGGCATTTGAAGGACTGGTTGAAGAATTGGCGGTTGAAGAATTGGCGTTTGTAGGCCTTTTCGCCCGGCGCAGGTTCTTAATCTCAACCACGTCCTCATCGCTGCTCTCCGAGTCCTCCTCTGGCTTGTTCAAATCAAACCCATTGACCCCCTTGCCCTCACAAGTCGCACACAAACACTCGCGATTTCGCTTGCCAAAGTAATTCTGCGAATACTCAACAGTAATCTCCTCGCCAATACAAATCTTGCGCTTTGCGAAAATGGCCATACACCGCCCCGAAGACGAGAACCGCGCATTGGCATCGCAGTCATGGTTTACAAACCGCGCCGGGCCAAGCATCATACAGTTAACCCCGCGCCGGCTCGAGTTGATGATGGAAAAGTCCTTGCCGTTGGACCGATTGAGCTGCTCCTCGTCGGCGTCAGTCAGGTGCGCCAAAAAGCCCACAAGGTACTTGATCTCCTCCCCCGGCTGGTACACGCGCCGCGCCACGACACAGGCCTCGACCGTCTGGGACCGCGCCACGTAGCGGTCCGTCACCTCGACGCCAAACCCGCACTCGGGCACGAAGATGGAAACGTAGCGCTTGACGTGGCGCTCAAACTCGTTCCGCACCGCCGGGTCCTGGAACCGCCCGAGAAAGTTCCGCACCGAGGGCACGCCGACAAAGCGCTCGACCGCCGTGTTGAGTGCCGGGCTCTTGCGCGCCACGTCCTCGCGGATGATGTCGAGCAGCAGGGCCTGGGGGACGCCCCGGATCGGCTTGTACTCGCGCACTTTGCGCGTCGTCGCCCAGTAGTGGATGCGGTCGACGAAGCAGTCGACGAGCAGGTCGTCAAAGTACGCCAGGTCTATGTACGTCAGCATCGAACGAAGTCAACCGCCAAAGTGGTCGAAGGGAGGGTCGAAAATTAGCGTTTCGCGGGCATCCCAACCCACCACCACCACCATCGACAATAATTACCACCGTAGACAATAATTACCAGGGGGCACCATTAATGGACAAGCCGCGGGTGTTTGGCAAAAAGACGCCCGTGTCGCTGGCGGTGGCGGCGCGCGAGGGGTCGCCGCAAAGCGACTCGTCCGACGAGGGCGTGCTGGCGACGCTCGCGTGCCCGATCTGTAACGAGTCGATGGTTACGCTGTTGCAACTCAACCGGCACCTCGACGACGCGCACTCCGGCGTCGACAGGGCCGAGAACGAGCAGATCAAAAGCTGGTTCATGAAGAAGGTCGACAAGGCGCGCCAGCTGCAGGCCGTGACCTCCGTCTTCCACAATGGGTTCTCGTTTGACGGCCTCGACGACGACCGCCGCTCCGAGTCGCCGGCGCCCGCCGAGGAAATAACGCGCAGGCACTGGCAGAAGCCCTCGGGCGCGGACCGGTGCGCGGATATCCTGTGCGACAAGATCCTCAACGGCCGCAACGGCGCGGTCAACTGCCGCCAGTGCGGCAAGCTCTTTTGCGCAATGCACACAAAGTACCACATGAAGCTGTCGCGCAGGGCAAAGCACGACCCCGTGGGCGGCGCGTGGAGCAGGGTGTGCGAAACGTGCTACAAGAGCCGCCGGGGGTACAATGACCACACTGGGCCCGCCCGCGACGACACTGTGGAGTTTGCCAGGCTGCGCCAGAAGCAGATGGACGTGCGGGAGCTCGAGGTGAACCGGCTCGAGAAGCGGCTGTCGACGCTCATAGACACGCTTTCGCGGTTCGGCGACGAGTCCGGGCTGCTCAATTACGCCAGGGTCCAGCAGCGGCGCCGCGCAGAGCGGTCTGTCGCCAGCTGGCAGGACGACAGCGCCGTAGACGAGTGCCCCATCTGCAAAACCCGGTTCGGGCTCACGCTGCGCAAGCACCACTGCCGCGTGTGCGGCAAAGTTGTGTGCGCAGACCACGGTACGGGCTGTTCTCGGCTCGTCCAGCTCAGCGTGCTGGCGGAAAAGCTCGAAAAGGGGGTCGCCAAGGTGCCCAGCACGAGCGACCTCAGCATCCGCATGTGCCGCGATTGCCGCGACACGGTGTTTGCGCGCAAAAACTTTGAAATGGACCTCCAGAGCCCCAAGTCGGCGCTGCTGGGCCACTACGACGCGCTCAAGCGGCTCAAAAAGGCAATTGAGCTCTCGCTGCCACGTTTCCAGGTCATGCTCCAGACGCTCAACGACCCAGACAACCCGCCGCCGCACGAGACGCTCGCCGAGGCCTCCGCAGTGCGCAAAAAGCTGCTCGAGTCCTTCTTCCAGTACGAAAAGGCGGCGCGCAAAGTGCTCATGTACCACCCTCAGTCGGACAGTGAGAAGAGGCTCCAGCAGCAGATCTATTCTGTCGCAGCGCAGTTCCTCCAGGACCACCTGCTGCCGCTAAAGTCTCTTCCGAGGGCGCTGCGCCATAAAGACACTGCTACGCCCGGCGCCACTCCCGGAGCCACGCCGTCGCCGTCGCCGCCTCCTCCGGCAGATTCGATGGAGCTGATAGAAAACGACTCCAAGGAGATCCAGGGGCTCCAGAATAAGGTGGTTGTGCTCGAGGAGCAAAAGTTTATGGTCGAGCAGATGGCCAGCGATGCCAAGTCTCGGCGCAAGTTTGACGAAGTCACGGCTCTCGAGCAGAACCTCAACGACCTCACCGCCGAAATCGACTCCCTCCGCAACAAGCTCGGCCAGTATGATATTTCCTGACCTCGCACATCCCCTATCCAGTTTGATATTTCTAACCTCGTACGATATTTCCTAACCTCAACTATCCCCCTATCCCGAGGGATTAGGCTGATATTATTTTGATTGATCAATTATGTCACTATTGCATATGTAATCACGATCCTATTTATTCGATTGCCATGATAATTCAATTCTCATTCTCACACAACTTTTTCTACCGTATGCAATATATGATTTCGCAACTCTTCTCCATTGAATCTGCTAGGCAATTGACATTATAAGGCTTATTCACTACACAACCGCAATAGATACCTATGGTGCTATTCACTACACAACTGCAATGGATACCTATGGTGCTATTCACTATACAACTGCAATGGATACCTATGGTGCTATTCACTATACAACTGCAATGGATACCTATGATGCTACACTCACTACCGTACGGGACACAAATGGGTACGTGACACAACTGCAATGGATACCTATGGCGCAATTGATACAATGCTGGCGAGGACTACCAAATATTCTACCAAGTATTTACACCTTTCCAATGTCATCAAGTCTACTATTTCTGATGCAATCGAATACGAAATGCTTCCGTGGAAAACCGTCTGCCCAGCAAACTTATATCTCAAAAACTGCAAACATTCCCACCTACTTTGGTACGTGTAGTAGGTACTGTAATCAATATACAACAATGACGGTATCATGAGACTACGCCCCTGCAATGAACTCACCGCAACTTTCAAAAAAGCCATTCTATTCAATTGAATACTACACGCACCTAATACTACCGTCAACAATGTGTGGACGGCGATCGGGGGACGGAATTTTAGCGCGCGTCTTGCTCCCAGTGGAACATCGTCCTATACCGGTAGTTGTCGTGAACGGTGAAGAGCAAACGTACCACCAGGTCCAGGTCAGCATGGAGGTGAGTATAAATGAAATCTAGGAACCAGCGCTAACTGCAGCAGCCGCAGGAAGATAAAATCAGCAACGGGGAAGAGAAGAAGAAGCCCGTCGAGGTCCCTCCCAGCACGGTCCCTCGTAACCAGCGGCGAAAAGAGCTGCGGGACCTGAACCTGGAGGTGTGGGACGGCAAGCAGGACGCCATTGACCTGATTGAGCCGCTCGATTCAAGCTTCAAGAAGAACACTGCGTTTATCAAGCGGTGCAGGGTTGGCCTTATCGATGGCAAGGCGGACGAACTCGTCAAGGAAGTGCGGTCTCTGTCGCTGGAAAAGTACCTTTCCGAGATCATCGCAGACGTCAGTGAAGGCCTGTACAAGTGCAAGACACTGGGGGATTTGTTCACCGGTGTAGAGGTAGTATCTGCGCTGCACCAGAGATTTGGATCGAGCTTCTCTGCGCCGCTGCTGTCAAACTTTTTGCATGGCATTAAGAACCCTAGCAAGCGGGAGCTGCACGGCCTCACAGTTGAAGCACGGGCCCGGGAGGAGGGAGCAGCCTTGGAGCGCCACCGAACCATCGTTAGAGTCCTCATTGAGCTGTGGCTCGTAGGGGTGTTTCGACAGGCCTCCGATGCCGTTGCGGCAGGCCACCCGGTGCCGGATTATGCGACGAAAAAGTCGTCGGGGGGCCAGATGGTACCGATTCCGCTGGCGGCACTCAAGGAAGTGCTCAATTACGACACGGTCGACTTTAAAACGCACCCAGTGGTGTCGATGGTCCTCAAGAACTATGCTTCTCTTCTTGTCTACAATGAAAAATGGGACAATGATGATACTGAAGAAGTGTTTTTGGGCGGTCTCGTGCGGAGAGATATTAGACTAAGCTTTGCCAATTTGTTTACGCAGTACGTCCTGGCCTTCCAGCGGCGCGTGCAGGATCTGGCGCGGCAGACTAGGCGCCTCGAGCGGCGTAATGAGAATAGCTACTTGAAGCGCGGCGAGGTGACCCCGGAGCAAAAAACCGAGTACGAAGAGAGCTATGAGATTACCGAGCGCCTCGTTGGTGCCTGCGAGAATGTGAGCAAATATATGGGGCTGCGGATGCCGGACTTGCGTCTTGTCAACGAGACTGAGGAAGAACAGCTCCGACGAAAAGGTGGTACTGTTATACCCGAGTCTGACAAAGGTATCTGGGAACACGATGAGCAGCGCAAGTTTTATGAGGAGATTGCTGATCTCACAGTTCTGCTTAAACAGCAGGAAGAAGAGCGGCAGCAGCAGGAGCAGCAACAGCAGGAAGAGGCTGCTGGTAGCATTCCAGAACCAAAGGCTGAGCTTGTTCGTCGCGGCAAGCCTAATAGTAAGGATCATCTTTCTGATGATGACTTTGCCAGTGATGATGACGACGAAGGTGACCAAGAGATGAACGATCTTGATGAGCTCGTGAGCCACTCCAAGAAGCAGGCACTAGAGAAAGCCGTGGAAGATGAATCCGAAGACTCTGACGAGGTTGAGTTCAAGTACGCCTTTGAGGATAGCGACCAAGAGGACGAGGGCGAAGGCGAGGGCACCAGGACAGCCGGTACTGTCGTCACCGAGCTGCTTGATAAACTTGCCACAGAGCCGTCTCGAGACAATATCGATGAAATCGCGCTAGAATTTGTGGCGCTGAATAACAAGGCTACGCGACGGCGTCTAATTGAGTTCCTTACTGAAGTGCCCGTCGGCAACCAGTACAAGCTACCATTCTACTGCCGGTTGCTGGCGACTCTGGATCCTATTTTCCACGACGTGACGCAGGCGGTGTTCAGCTATCTCAACAATTTCTTCTTCTATCTGCTGCGGAAGAGGAAGGTCAAGAAGCTCATATCGCGCCAGCAGTTTGTCATCCAGTACATTTGCGAGCTGGTCAAGTTTGGGCTCTATCCCAAGCTCGACACGTTCAGCAAGTTCAAGCTCATGATCGACTTTTTGGATGATAATCTAGTGCTGTCCATGTGCTACCTGCTGGACGGCTGCGGCCGGTATCTGCTGAGAAAGCCCGATTCCAATGTTCTCATGACCAAGATGCTTTTCATGTTGGAAGATAAGATGAAAAAGAAGTATTTCACCATCGACCTCGAGTCGATGATGAAGAACGCCATTGAAGGGGTTCGGCCTGATTTTGCAGAGGGCCCCGAGGTGAAGGGCAAAGTGCGGCCAGTGATCGAGCAGTACCTGCGGTATTTGGTATACACGGAACTTGATGAGACGAACCAGCAGCAAGTTTTGAATGAAATGAAGCGGCTTGACTGGGGCGACGAAGAGGCTTTGACTGCGATGCGCAAGCTGTTCAGCAAGATCCACAAGGTGAGGTATGCGAATATCCCTCAAATGGCGTCGATGCTCAAGACGCTGTCAGAGCATCACAAGAGCTTTGGTGTCATGATTATTGATACCATTTTGGAGGAGATACGGCGCGGGCTGGAAATTGCGTCGTTCAAGATGAACCAGCAGCGGCTAGCCCAGGTGCGGTACCTGGGAGAGATGTACGTTCAGGGCATGCTGACCGATACCATGGCGTTTGAGACTCTGTACCACATTCTGACGTTTGGGTACCCCAATGGCAAGCCGAGCTCCAAGTACCACTGTGAGATTGACCTGCCGAACGACTTTTTCCGGATCAGGCTTGTGTGCATGTTTTTGGAGACGCCAGGGCTGGCGGAGGTTCTCGACCAGGGGGAGAGCAAGAAAAAGCTAGACATGTTTTTGACTTTTTTGCAGTACTACATATACACCAAGGAGCGCATGTCGATGGACATTGAGTTCCAGGTGAAGGACACGTTCAATCTGCTGCGGCCGGGGCAGGAGCTGTACCAGTCTGCGCAGGAAGCGACTGCAGCGCTCAATCGGGCCATTGCAGTGGCCAACGGCTCGGCGAAGGAGGCTGAAAATAGCAAGGCTGAGGAAGCGACGGCGGCGCGGCCAGAGCAGTCCGAGGAGCAGCCTGAGGAGCAGCCTGAGGAGAGTGAAGAGGAACGACTGGCACGCGAGAAGCGTCGGGAGGAGCGCCGGGAGCGGGCTCGGCGAGAGCAGGCGGCGAAGCAGGACGTCAAGGCGATGGAGGAGTTTGAGCGGGACTTTGGCAAGCTCATGACGGACCGGTGGCACAAGACCTCTGCGCTGACGGCGAGCACGAACTCTGCAGCGGCGACGCGGCAGTTTGACGAGGCGGTGCCGACGCCGAAGACTCTTAGTGTGTCCCACCGGGTCAACGACACGACTGGGCGCACGGTGGGCTACATGTTCCTGACTAAGAAGGGGGGCAGGCAGCAGGCGACTACCATGTCGGTGCCGCGGGAGGCCAAGTTTGCAGTTTCGGTGATGAAGGAGAAGGACCGGTTGCAGAAGGAACAGGACCGGGTGCGGGAGATTGTCATGCGATACTCGACTGTTGAAGAGAGCGACGTAGCGGAGCCCAAGCAGATAGTGCAGCCCGAGGTGCCTTCATTCAGGTACTCGAGGAAGAAACGCGAAAAGAAGATGGAGGGGTTTTAGTTGCGCCAATATTTATTATCCGACTCCATTGGTACTCCAATTCTTGGCCATGACTCTAATTCTATGGCCATGACTTTTTTGCGCGCTTTGAGCGTCTTTTCTAATATTTGACGGATTAGCACTTGGCTATGGGGCAAATTGATGGGAATTGATACCCAAGCTCCCGCAGCTAGAGCGGAGAAGAGCGGCGAGTGGAATGCTTAATCTTGGGGTGGAATCTTTTGGATCACTTGAATTCTGGATTAAAGTCTTTAGAGGGCTACCACAACGGGTACCGGGATCGTTACAATGTAGCCATGGTAATTCCGTAGAGGTAACAATCACGTGTACGAAACAGGCAAACCCAAGATAAGATGGCCATTATGCTGATATGATCAATTAGATAAATAAGCTAAAAATTAATCGGAAGCGTGCGATACATTTACCAGTGGTACTAAGAATATTGTTATTGGTGGATTGCCGGTACAATCCTTGTTACACTGTAACTAAATGGGTAACGGGGGTCTGGGGGGGCAGCGCCCCCTATGACAGTTGAAGGCAATTGAGGGCAAAATATTAATATACAGATCGTTACTCGTGAATAAAAAATGCATAGAGCTAGTGGCCGACGCCCTGGACGAGCAGCACGACGACGGTCACGTCGTCGGGCTTGCCGCCGTAGGCGGTGATGGCGTGCACGCGCTTTAGTTCCTGCGAAAAGGGCGAGGAGCGGCGCGAGTCGACGGACATGACGGTGGCGTGCTTGACGAGCGTCGAGGCCAGCTCTGCGCCGCCGGACATGGTCGCGCCGGGCACAATCTCGTCGTCGCGGCGGACCCACGAGCCCGTGCGCACCATGGTGTCCGTCACCTGCTTGAGGATCTCGTGCGCAAACAGATTGTCTGTCAGGCCGTCCGTGGCGAACACGACAACGTCGCCGTGCTGCAGGTCGTGCACTGAGACCTCCGCGTCGGCCGGGTCGTCGGCGATCTGCTGGCGGCGGTCGATCATCCAGCTGTCGGGCACGACGGCCATTTGGTACGGCGTGTTGAATGTGTGTACCTGGGGCTTGGACTGGCGCAGCAGGCGCCCTTCCCTGAAGATGAGGAACCCCGAGTCGCCGAGGTTGGCGACCTGGAGCTCGCCCGTCTGCGGCGAGACGACGCCGACGCAGGCGGTCGAGGAGCCGGCCATGACCTTCTTTTCTGCCTTGATCTCGTCGAACGCGGTCTGGAGCAGGGCGCCGGGCGCCACGGGGGCGCCGCCGACGGCGGTTACGCCCGTTGCGGCGCTCGTTACGCTGTTGCCGCTTTCGGTGCTCACGACCGTGTCGGCGTTGGAGGTGGCGCTCAGCGCGGGCGAGTTGGCGGCGGGCTTTGTCGGCAAATCCTCAAGCTTTGTCGGCAAGTCGGCGGCCCTTGTCGCCTCGAGCGCCTTGAAGCGGGCGTGCATTTTCTCGCACAGCGAGTGGCTAAAGTCGCTCGGGTCAATGCCGACCTCGGCCCAGCCGCCGACGCCGTCGGCGACGGCAAAGGCGACGGTGCCCTTGAAGGGCCCGGACTCAATGCAGCCGCAGAAGAAGCTGTCCTCGCCCGTGTTGGGCCGCGCCAGCTGCGGGCGCCGCGGCAGCGAGTCGCGCAGCTTGGGCGAGTACGCCTCCGCGAGCTGGAAGCTGAGCCTGTCGCCGGGCCCGGGCCCGACCGGCGCGTGGTCCTTGGAGGCGAACAAGGGCACAATGGCGGTGGAGAACTGCGCGCCCGTGTAGACCGAGGCCGGCGCGCGGGAGCTGAGCCCGCGGCGCACGACCGAGAGCGTCCTCTGGAGGCGGAAGAGCCCGCCGGTTCGCGTCGACATGGTTTTCGAGCTGGGGGCGCTGGCGCCCGGCGCTGAAATTTTGTCGGGCCGGGGTGCGCGGGCGATGACGGTTTGCAGCGACTGCGGCAGGGAGGACCCGCCGCTCAAATACTGTCCGGCAACGGACATTTCTCTCGCCAGGGGTCGCAACGTAGCCGATGAATCCTTCCCGGAGGGTCTGCTGGGGTCGGGTGTGGTGGAAAGGGCGCTTTTGGACCCTCTGCTTCCGATGTCCTGAGGCTTGGCCGGCCCAGCCTGGGCAACACGACATTTAATTTTCGCCCACACGTGGTGTCTCAGCCGCTCCGCCCGCGGCGGGATCGCCATGACCTCATACCTTGTCGCTCACCGTCGCCGGTACAGCATTGGCTAGTTGGGCTTGGTATACTGGCCGGCCGTGACCTGGGGGCCAGCCCCCAGACCCCCGTAGCTGGGGGGCTCTGCCCCCCAAACCCCCCTGGTCGAGGAATTCCTCGTTAGTGAACTATTTGGTGCTGATCTAATGTTCCAAAACACCATTACGTAGAGTGCGGTGGCAGTCAGGGTTTGGACTTCATCGCCCTGAAGACGTCACAGTTCCCAAACAGGCTACTATTTACTATCAATCGCATCAACATGACCAGAAGCGTTAATTTGTCAAAGCAGAGGCTCGATTCTTAAGGAATGTGGGGAGAGTAAGCCTCTTCCGTAAGTTAAGGTTTGCAATCGGCTGACAATACCTACAACCCCCCTTTGTATGTAATCCCCGTTTATGCCCTTTGGTACCGCAGTCTAATTATAAACGATTGATTCAAAAGGGTACAGTGATACGAATTGAAAGCGATGAGGTGAATAACGAATAAATAGCTTAGTAGTATACAGAATAAATAAAAGAGCTACTCCTCTCTCTTCCTTCCCCGGCGCCGCGGGGCCGGCGCATCGTCGCCGCTGTGGTCTTCCACCGGCGCAGTGACCGGATCAGGATACTTTGCGACCGAGTCGGCCAAAAAGTCAAAGTGCTCCGTCGTCATGACCGCCTGCTTGAGGTGCGACGGCGTCACCCGCTTCGAGTTGCGCATCCGCGCCTGCTCGCACGAGGCGTCTACTAGTGAAATCATAAATAGCTCGAGCGCTTTGGCAACGACAATCGGCGTCGCCTGCGCGACCTTGCCAATGTCGTCGTCGCTCTGCATCAGCCGCTTGATTCTCGCCTGAAAGAGTTAGCCTGTACATCTCTACTTGTGGCAACCTACGACGGGGAACCGCGTCTTGATCTCGCGCGCGGGCGGCGCCGCGCCAGTAGGGTTCTGATCAGATTGTGACATGTCGCGTTGAAAAAATGGGAGGAGAAAAAGTCGCGATACCCCTTACGTCTTTTTATTACCGCCAATACCACTAGGGTATTCTTTTAGCGTAATGCTCAGCTGCTAGGAATAGGAGGCAATAAAAGCAGATAGGAGTATAGCAACGGGAGAATCCTGAACTGGGGTAGTGCCAATTTGCTGCTTGGCAATTTGTATTTTGGGGGGTGCTTGCAGCGTTTTTTTTGTTACACCCCTTGAGCCCAATATTTGTTACAGCCGTACGTTTATCAAACGCTAGACCCTCGCTTACTGATTTGCGCTATATCCGCTAATCGATACTCTTACCGCTAGTATGGAGGATTGACTAGTGCGCTTCCACGTTCTTTTCGGTAATCTATCTACAGTAATGTGTTATTACAAGCAATAATGGAGGATCACGAGTTGTGACGCTTGAAGATGAGCGACGCATTGGTCCCGCCAAACCCAAAGCTGTTGGTCAATGCATAGTCGACCTGCTTGGTCTGCGCTTTTAATGGCACGTAATTGAGCTCCTCAAACTCGGGCTCCGTCTCCTGGAGGTTCAGCGTCGGCGGCAGAATGCCGTGATGGAGCGCCAGAACCGTAAAGACCGCCTCGAGAGACCCTGCCCCGCCCAATAAATGGCCAGTGGCGCCCTTTGTGGACGAAACCGCCGCAGAGCGGCCAAACAGACGCGAGATGGCGCTTGTTTCCGCGGCATCGCCAAGCTTTGTCGATGTCGCGTGGGCATTAATGTACCCGACCTCTGACGCTGCAACGCCAGAGCTCTTGAGAGCGGCCTCCATAGACCGGAACGCGCCATCTCCGTCCTCCCTCGGAGCCGTAATGTGGAATGCGTCCCCTGAGAGGCCGTATCCGGCGACTTCAGCATATATTCTGCGCCCTCTCGCAATTGCGTGGTCGAGCGATTCAAGCACCATGATCGCGGCACCCTCGCCGATCACAAACCCACTCCTATCCTTGTCAAACGGCCTCGACGCCTGCTCAGGGTCCTCGTTGTAGCTCGTCGAAAGCGACTTGGCCCGCGCAAACCCGGATATCGCCAGCGGGTGGATAGGCGCCTCGGTCGACCCGGCAACCATGACATCCGCCATCCCGAGCCTGATAAAGTTGAAAGCGTCGCCAATCGCATGCGCCCCGGTTGTGCACGCCGTGGACGCCGAGTGATTCGGGCCCTTGAGGTTGTTCATGATGGAAATGTGCCCCGCCGCCATATTGTTCAGCAGACTCGGCACAAACAGCGGAGACACTTTGCGGTACCCTCCCGCCTCGTATGCAACAACATTGTCATATAGCGCGTCGAATCCGCCAATGCCCGACCCCACGGCAACGCCTGTCGCGCACCGCTGCTCCTCCGTGTCCGGCGCCCACTGGGCGTCGTCGAGGGCCTGGCGCGCCGCGGCGACAGCGTACTGGCCAAACAGAGGCACCCGCCGCATCGCAGTGCGGTCGACCCACTCTTGGGCGTCCCATTTGCCCTCGGAGTAGGCGCCTCGCGGGACGACTCCGGCAACCCTGCTCGGCAGCTTTGCGTACCGCTCGTCGCTCAGGGCCACCACGCCGCTCCGCGCAGCCACAAGGTTGCCCCAGGCGGTCCGGCAGCCGACCCCGAGCGGGCAGACGATCCCTAGGCCCGTTACAACGACTCTCCGCATCTCAGCCTCTCCGGTGTCGGGTACTAAGTGGTCAAACGGTCAAGATTTCGTCACGCACGGCTGTGCAGTCTCCGCATGCATCATCTCAAATCGGTGCACCGCACTTGCATGACGGCAACTGGGAGCGAAGGTATTTGAGCAACGGAATTGCCAGAATTCGGGCTCAAAAGGAATATAAACCAAAGCATTTGCGTAGTATTGCGGATAGCCAAGAATGGGGTTGAACGAAGCCAGCTTTGACAAGAACAACAAGACCAAAGACCCGTACCAGGGCATCGCCATGGGCAATAGCGCGCCCTACCCGATCCCAGTGATCACGGATCCGTACGCTAAGCGGCAATGGCTCCTCGAGCACATGGCTGGTGCGTTCCGGGTGTTTGCGCGAAAGGGTTACACTGAGGGCACTGCGGGACACATTTCTGTGAGAGATCCCGTCAACCCGGACACCTTTTGGATCAATCCGTTTGGAGTGCACTTTGGCATGCTCACTGCCTCGGACATGGTCCATGTAGACGAATCTGGCAAGATCATTGGCGGATCCAAGAAGGCCGTCAATGTCGCCGGGTTCAAGATCCACTCGGCAATTCACAAGGCGCGGCCCGACGTCCACGCTGCCTGCCACACGCATTCCATCTACGGCAAGGCCTACTCAGCGCTGGGCGCCCCGCTTGAGATGATTAACCAGGATGCGTGTGTGTTCTACAATGCGCACGCCGTATATAACGACTTTGGCGGTATTGTGCTTGAGGCCGAGGAGGGAGAGAACATTGCTCGGGCTTTGGGCGACAAGAACAAGGCGGTCATTCTCCAGAACCACGGCCTGTTGACCGTTGGCAGCACTGTAGATGAAGCTGCTTACCTATTTACGCTCATGGAGCGAACGTGCCAGGCGCAGTTGCTGGCTGATGCGGCCGAGGCTAGCGGCAAGAAGAAGTCTATCATTGGCGATAAGGAGGCACGGTACACTTTTGACAACACCGCTGACCCCGATTCGTTGTATACCGAGTTCCAGCCGGATTACGAGTACGAACTAAAGATTACCGGCGCCGAATTTAAGTGGTAATTTAGTATTTATATATTTATAGCTGCCTATGTTATAGCAACTGCGAATGTCATGCTATCAAAAAGAACGAGCTCTTTAATGCCGGCACCGTGTATACTGTGGTGTTATAGCAATTTGTGCATGATTTTTTTTTCGATGGAATGCCTAGCGTACTGCTAGTGGTAACTTAATGGCGTATCACCAGTATTATACGGCGATCCTGGAACTGTGCATTATCGCAGATATATATTGTACCGGTCTAGAATTCGAGATATCCCATTTGACCGTTATTTACGGGTACTGCACTGCATTGTGCAACCAGTACTTTACCGGAATTATTCATTATCAATTCCGTGAATGCCATTGGATAACCTGCGGTGTTGGTGATATACCATGAGAGTTTAAAGAGTAGTGGAATATCCTGTAATGGTACTGTTCAAAATATGATACTTGCCAAGAATAAAGGCTTCTTAGGTGTAGACTCCGGGTTCAGCCCCGTTGGCCTATAATTCCTACCGGTACTACGCTATTACCATACTGTGAAGCTCAATTCCTACAGATAAAATTACATCGCATCGTATCAATAGACGATAATACTGCTCCGCATCTGCCGTTGAAGCTTGTTATCCCATGGTCTTACCAAGAGTTTCAAAACCTAACCCGGTTATTTGACAATTGGCCAGCCCCCTGAATCTTCATTCTTCCGCAGTTATCCTTGTTGCCAAAAATCCGTTCGTCAAATGACTCTCCTACTCTGATACTCTGAGAGAGCAAAGTTTCAACAATCCATGAGAATATCTGCTACAAGAGTAAGTAGACGATATCCAATTTCTGAGCACGTAACACTGGCAAATACAAGTCTGGCCTCTCAGAGACTGATATTTCAAATGTCTCACCTCATGGCCAGCTTTATCAAATGAAAGCCAATAAGCGGCCAGAGAGCCCAATCTTCAATACGTGGGTACAGATTGTAGCGTACGGGGGCGCAACTGCACAACTGCACCCTGCATTCCGAGGTTCCTGTGCACACGAGAGCAACCAATTCAACAAGTCCACAAGAACTACTTCGTAAGGCAAAGAACTACCGTGCTCCTTTGAATCTGTTCTTCGGGTCTGCCCGAGAGTCATTAGTACAAACTCTTCAAGTGCTTTCGTAGAGGGCAATCGACAGATTAAAATACTACGCTTGGAAACAACCCTCGCTACATCTGAATATACGCAGCAGCCGTAATACAAAAAGAGGGGATAACAAATCACATGTACTATGATACAACCACTACCTGGCCTAATCGAGACACTCAAGGTAGCAGAAGAAATAAATCTACGACTGTTATCACTGGCAGCTACAAAGTATAAGAGTGTCAGTCATGTTGTTACTATGTGAACGGACCCATGGCAGAGCCGGCGCCATTGGTTTTTCCGTTGGGCAAACCCCGACCCGACGGCTACCCGCCGGCACTGATGATCGATAGACCAAAAAAAATGCAGCGAAAGCCCGGACAAGCGATTTTCATGAGTGAAAGACGTCAGGGTTGCCAGAATGCATTATTCTCCACAAATTTCATCCACCCCCAGCTCGTGGGACCCATATTGTCGATTCTCTCGTATACGCTTCGGACTTCTCCCCCCCCTCTTTTTTGCCGAGCTCATCGCGATGCCCCCCTGTCTGTGACTGTTTTTTTTTTTACTCCGGTTGCGCCCGTATACGAGGCCGAGGCTGAAAAATAAAACGATTCTATTGGGCCATATGCGCTGCAGGTACTAACGGTGTCCGTGGGAGTGGTCTGGGATATACGCAGAGGAGGTGGGCGTAGCTCTGGGTACTCCGCCGCACATTGTTCTGCGGGTTGGACGACGATCAGCAAAAAGTAAACTCTTGATCTGACTCGGAGGGTCCATCGGTTAGCCAGCTGCTCAACCCCAGGCTTGAGTCCAATGGAACCGGGAACGCTGCAGAGTTCCAAAGGAACAGTTGATGGGGATTTTTATATATAAAGACAGGGACGAGTGTCCTCTGAATCCCCCGTTTATTGATCCAGTTTGACTCTCTCGTTTTGCAATGTCAAACCTCGATATTGAGAAGCAGATATCGCCCACGGCGGATAAGTTCTCGGAAACGGGCTCCAACCTCAAGACTGAGGTTAGAGAAATCCAACCTGCTCTGGCCAAGTTCCAGAAAATCGCCCAGTACCTCAACGCTGAGATCAGAGGTATTGAAAGAGTTCCAGAGGAGGAGAAGACTGACGGCTCAGTATGGACTGCCGCTTCCATGTGGATGGGAGGCAACATGGTCGTTGCCACTTTTGCACTGGGTGCACTTGGCGTCTCTACTTTTGGGCTCAATTTCTGGGATTCGGTACTGACCATCATCTTCTTCAATGCTCTGGGAGCGTTTCCGGTCGCCTACTACTCCACCTTTGGCCCACCTTTCGGATTGCGGCAAATGGTGCTCTCTCGATACTGGTTTGGGAACATTGGCATCAGAGTAATTGCTGTTCTTAATTGCGTCTGTGCCATTGGCTGGAACGCGGTCAACACGATGGTCTCTGCTCAGATGCTCCACACAATTAACGACGGCGTTCTTCCATCCTGGGCTGGTGTTATCATAATCTCCCTCATGACATTCGTTGTATCCTTTTTCGGGTACAACATTGTCCACATGTTTGAAAAGTACACCTGGATACCGACTCTGATCATTTACATTATCACCGCGGTGAGAATGAGCAAGTCTCACGCATTCACGTCCCTGGCTATGGGTACAGGCCGCACTGAAGCAGCTGCGGTGCTTTCCTTTGGCTCTGCAATATTCGGGTTTGCTACTGGCTGGTCCCCATATGCAGCTGACTACACCGTCTATATGAGGTCTGATTCCAATCGGCTCAAAACGTTCTTTGCTGTCTACGCTGGTCTCTTATTCCCATGCAACTTTAGCATGATTCTTGGCGCTGCGTGCATGACTGGAATTCTATCTGACCCCATTTTCAAGTCGCACTATGAAAAGGATAGCATTGGGGGGTTATTCTATGCCATTCTCGTACAAAACTCCCTCCATGGGTTTGGGGAGTTCTGCATTGTCATCATGTCCCTTTCTACTGTCGCAAACAACATTCCTAACATGTATTCCTTAGGGCTATCTGCACAAGCAGTGTGGTCTGGGTTCCAGAAGGTACCACGAGCAATATGGACGGCAATTGGAACCGGAGTCAGCATCGCAATTGCAATCCCAGCCTATATGCACTTTGCCTCTTTCATGCACAATTTTATGAACCTGATCGGGTACTGGCTGGCTACGTACTCAGGAATTGTGTTGTGCGACCACTGGGTATTCAAGAAGAGCTTGTATGCGTATGACCCAGAGAGGTACGAGGACTACAGCTACCTCCCGCTTGGGGCTGCGGCGACGTTCTCCTTCTGCTGTGGAATTGCTGGGGTGGTGGTTGGAATGGCCCAGGTGTGGTGGACCGGCCCAATCGCTTTAGCAATCAGCAAGCCATTTGGCGGTGACGTTGGCTTCCCATTGGGCTTTGGCTTTGCCTTTGTGGTCTATCTTATTACTCGGCCAATTGAGCGAAAGTATACTGGCCGCTAAGCATTTCTATTGTTATGTTATAGTGCCTGCGACTAGCCAATGCTAGGTTCCGACGTTCGCAGGTAAAATATAATACACTTTAATATCGACCGTTTAGTACATGAAGTTATTCCATCAGTGCTGTCATATTACGGCACGCCATATTACCTGTTAACTTTGGTACACATCACAACGAAGTGATTTATAATATTACCCCATATAGTGCCGTCCGACACGATATCAACCCGCAAGATGCGCACGGCCCATGGAGTTAATACGGTCCGAGGATCTCTCACTTAAGATAAGGTATTATGCAACTGCGTCACACTATGCTGATTGGAGACCAATCTCCGTTCTGGGAGATACGCGGAAAAAAACGGCCATGGATTATGCGTGCACTTATCAGCATCACAGCCGTGTGGGATTGCCTATTCAGGCAACGATTGACGAGGGCGCACTTGCAAAAAGTAACACTGAAAAAGATTTCATTATCGCATTTATAGCCATTGGCTGGTCCACTTTCTTTCCTCTTTTCTCACCACCAACCCTTCCTCGCTTCTCGAAGCTCATTAAAGCCTCCTTCTGCTTGAATCTTCACATACTGGGCGCCTTTCCAGCACCATAAGTGAGATTCTACCCAGCAAACCGTTCTTGGTTAATATCACATCTACTCGTGCTCCGATAATGAATTCTGATCTCGAGAAACAGCAGTCCCCTGAGGGCTTCGCGGCCTTTGAGACTGACTCCAACGAAGTCTCTGTCGAGGACAAGCCGACGCAGAAGTTCCAAAAGATTCTGACCTACCTCAATGCCGAGGTTCGAGGTATTGAGCGAGTGCCTGAGGCAGAGAAGACTGACGGCTCTGTTTGGACTGCGGCATCCATGTGGATGGGCGGTAACATGGTCGTTGCCACTTTTGCGCTGGGTGCCCTGGGTATCTCGACTTTTGGCCTCAACTTCTGGGACTCGGTGCTGACGATTATCTTTTTCAACGCGCTTGGCGCGTTCCCGGTTGCCTACTACTCTACTTTTGGACCCGAGTTTGGTCTCCGGCAGATGGTGCTTTCGCGGTACTGGTACGGATACGTTGGTATCCGAGTCATTGCCTTTTTGAACTGCGTCTGCTGCATTGGTTGGAACGCCGTTAACACTATGGTCTCTGCCCAGATGCTGCATACCATCAACGGTGGAGTTCTTCCATCGTGGGCTGGTGTCATCATCATTGCGTTGCTCACTTTTGTCGTCTCCTTCTTTGGCTACAAGACTGTGCACGCTTTTGAGAAGTACACCTGGATCCCGACCTTCATCATCTTCATCATTGTCGCGGCGCGAATGGGAATGTCGCATACTTTCACGTCGCTTCCATTGGGCACTGGCCGAACCGAGGCGGCTAGTGTGCTCTCTTTCGGCTCTGCGATTTTCGGGTTTGCCACTGGCTGGTCCCCGTACGCTGCAGACTACACGGTCTACATGAAGAAGGGCTGCAACAAGTTCAAGACTTTTATTTGCGTCTACGCTGGCCTGCTGTTCCCGTGCAACTTTGGCATGATTCTCGGCGCAGCCTGCATGACTGGTATTCTCTCTGATCCAGTGTTCAAGAGCCACTACGAGGCGGACAGCATTGGTGGTCTTTTCTACGCCGTACTGG
This sequence comes from Blastobotrys illinoisensis, assembly GCA_030558835.1. Classification (NCBI taxonomy): domain Eukaryota; kingdom Fungi; phylum Ascomycota; class Dipodascomycetes; order Dipodascales; family Trichomonascaceae; genus Blastobotrys; species Blastobotrys illinoisensis. Next base: position 8,617 of record JAKTQJ010000043.1, on the reverse strand, counting down.
TCCAGAAGTCTCTACACGGGTTTGGCCAGTTCTGCATTGTCATCCTGGCGCTCTCCACTGTCGCAAACAACATTCCAAACATGTATTCTCTGGGTCTCTCTGCTCAGGCTATGTGGTCTGGGTTCCAGAAGGTGCCACGGGCCATTTGGAGTTTGATCGGTACTGGTGTTAGTATTGCCATTGCTATCCCAGCGTACATGTCGTTTGCCTCTTTCATGGAGAACTTTATGAACCTGATTGGCTACTGGTTGGCCACGTACTCGGGCATCATCATGTGTGATCACTTTGTGTTCAAGCGGGGTTCTATGAATGCTTACAATCCAGAAAAGTACCAGGACTTCAGCTATCTTCCACTGGGTGTCGCGGCGCTCTTTTCTTTCTGCTGTGGCATTGCCGGTGTCGTTCTCGGCATGTCCCAAGTTTGGTGGACTGGTCCTATTGCGCTTGCGGTGAGCTCACCGATTGGCGGCGATGTTGGCTTCCCTCTTGGATTCGGATTCTCGTTTTTGGTGTATCTGGTTACCAGGCCACTCGAGAAGCGCTTCGTTGGGCGATAAATATCTCTCGAGAGGACAAACAAAGGCAAAGGAGGTACTGCAGGGTATTCAGTTTTCTGTGACTAGTCAAGGTGGTTAAGACTAGGTTACGATGTTCGCAGGGGACTGGATATTCTGGGGGATGTTTTAATTGCTGTATTCTGCCTGTGACTAGCTGATGTGGTGATGGCTAGGTTCCGATGTTCACAGGTGGCTATATTTTTTATTATTGGCTTATATTGACCGTTTTTAATTTTGATTTATAGAGACGAAATCTTACTGACAGTTACTCTTAAGTCTTCATACCCGACCATGGCTCATAGCCCTACCACTCAACAGCCATCAAACCTCTCGATTACCCAGTACACAACCCTACTCCAATACCCACACTCTACTCGATTACCCAGCCCATAACAACCAGCATTATACCTGTATACCACATTTCCCTAACCAATATCCCGGATGAAGGTCAAATCATCAATTAAATAGTATTACAAAATATAGCGTGACATGAGACTATATTACACGGATATTAGTTATTTTACATACAGTTCATAGTCCTGAATTGCGGCACCGCTTTCAATAAGCTTAGCACTGTCGTTTTCAAGATGGGCCTTGACAACATCAGCCATAGCCTCAATAAACATGGGATCCCCATTTAGACTCTCTGCCCGCTTAAGGAACTGTGGGTTCTTAAGAGCCTGCCGCATCTCAATGTCCACCTCGTGAAGTGTCTCAATGTGATCACTAGTGAATGCAATGGGCACGACAACGGCGCCCTTGGCTCCTTGCTTCTCGAGCTGAATAACCGTCTTCTGGGTCTGGGCGCCAAGCCAAGGCTTGGGGCCCACCTGCGACTGCCAGACAAGTCGATATGGGTTGCTGAACTTGAGCTCTTGCATAGTTGCATACACTGTGGAGCTCACCTCAGCCACGTAAGGATCCGCCTGGTTGACAATTTCCATTGGCAAAGAGTGCGCGGAGAACAGCAAAACAACCTTGGACCGGTCCGCCTCCGGATACTGCTCTAGCTGGGCGTTGATGTGCTTGGCAAACGTCTTAATTAGTCCCGGGTGGGTCGGCCACCGGTTGATAAAGCTCCACTCCACCTTCTTCTCCGGATCAATGCGCTCCTGGCACCGCTTCAGCTCGTTGATCGAGGATCTGGTCGTAGAATAGCTGAACTGCGGGTACTGGCTGAATGCAACGGCCCGAGTAATGCCATCCTCCATGAGCCGCTCGTACATTCGATCGGTGAGCGGGTTCGCATACCGGAATGCGACATATGGCTTGTGCGGGCCCGTCTTGGGGCTTATCTTGTCAAGAAGCTTGCAAGCCTCCTGCGCCTGGAATTCGCTCCACCGTCGAATCGGCGACCCTCCGCCAATCTCCCGGTAGTGTTTTGCGATGGTAGGGGTCCGTCGCTTGGCGATGAACTGAGCCGCGTACTTCTGGAATGGCAACGGGATGATGTCCTTATCACTGAACAGCCTGAACAGGAAATCGTACGTCTCATCTACGGTCGACGGGCCGCCCATGTTGAACAGCACCACTGCCTACCAGCACGGTTAGCGCTGCAATTGGGCCAAAGTTCCACTTACCGTACCGCTTCCGGGGGAGTTTGCAGTCGAGTACAGCCTAGCCAATCGGCTACAGGGCCTCCATATCTGCGGTCGTGCCAGCATTGTGTTGATGCCCTGTCATGGCCTGATTCTAGGCCCTTTTAAAGATCTGAAAAATTCAGTGTCGGAGTTCCGCGACGGGTACCCGGCAATGACGCTCGGCTAGCGGCATGACGCCTGGAATACGAGCAGATTACCTTTTTCATTGTCGCAGTAAAGGCTATAGACGATGAATTTGGAATATGGTGTGCTGTTTTCAATGGTTCTATTGAAATGGTCCTCAATGGCTCTATTGACAATCGAGGGTGCCTCAATTGCTAGCACCGGGACACTGTGCGACGGTAGTACCGGGTAATAATTGAGGCCATGTACGTAGACAGGGAGAGTATCAGGCGGGGATTTGTCAATAGATTAGAAGCTGTAATGGCCTAGATTTCAAAGTAAGAGTGTGTGTACGTAAGCCAAAATAGATTGTTCAAGGATGAATGTGACAGTGGGGGAGATTGTATGTGTGATCGGCACCGCGTACGTAAGATGAGCCGTTATTATCATGCATAAACCGATGCGTGAGCATAACCTCATTCGTTTTGACCAGGGGACTGCCACCGCACATTAGAGTGCTTTTTTCTAAGAGGTTAGCACTGTTGTATTTGCGTGTGATTTAACAGCTGGGCAGGGCGGATTGGGCTGCTTCTGCGTGCCAAGTTGGAAAGTAAAGCGTACAACGGTACCCGAGCAAGCAGGATGGGACACGCGCCCGTAGGGGTTATTGCCAATTACATTGTATTGATCTGTTCTGACACTTCGAAGAACAATGATGTACTCAGCGAAGTATACTCAAAGATTAGTGGTCACAACCCAATGCCGTCACAAGATGCATAGCCAATCGTTCTGTTCTACCAGTAAAACAGAACGATTGGCTCGCGCCAGCATTTATTAAAGCAGTGCTTCTTGAATTTGACCTTTGAAAATATGTCAAGATATTTGGGCAAAAGAGTGGGGCGTTATTTCCAGTCGCTTGAGCTGCTTGAAAAGCTTTACGGGAAACCACTTTTAAGTTTTGTTACAGCATTGTTACAGCTGGGAAATTTTGTAACTGCGGAGCTCCGCCCATCCAAGTACTCAGTAGCCAAACCAAACCTACCGACCGAAGAGCAACATGGACGCGTGGATTCACTCTACCGCAGAGACCGTGGGGCTCCCTCCGGACCTGCTGCGAATGGCAATATGCCTGCTCGGGTCGTACCCCTTGGCGGCCGTGCTGAAACGGCTCCCTGACTCTCAGCGCGTCCTCAAAGACGTGTTCATTGTCGGCGTGTCAGTGTTCTATCTCCTCGGGGTGTTCAACTTCTGGAGCGGGCTGCGGACGCTGCTCATCTCGATCCTGGGCACCTACTTCATCACCAAGGTGCTGCGCACGTCGCCGTTCATGCCATGGATCAACTTTCTGTTTGTCATGGGCCATCTGTTCATCCAGCACATCCACATCCAGATGCACGACGGCAAGTACGACGTGAACCAAATGGACATTTCCGGCGCCCAAATGGTGCTGTGCATGAAGCTGACGGCGTTTGCGTGGAACGTGTACGACGGTCTGGCGCCGGCGAGTGGGCTGACGGAGTTCCAGCGGTCGCACGCTGTCAAGCAGCATCCGCCATTGCTGGACTTTCTGGCGTACGGGCTCTTCTTCCCGTCGCTCCTCACAGGGCCCTCATGCGACTATGCCGATTTCGCGCGGTGGGTGGACCTGTCTATGTTTGACGTGACCAAAAACGACCCCAAGCGAGGGCGGGCTGCACACCGGCGGATTCCTCGGTCTGGGCGGGTCGCGGCGCTCAAGGCGTTAGAGGGCATTGTGTGGATTGCGCTGTGGACTCACCTCTCGGACTACATTTCGACGGACACAATTGAGTCCGATGAATTCCTGGGCAAATCCAACTTTTTGACCAAGGTGCTTTACATGTACGCCGTCGGGTTCCTGTTCAGACTCAAGTACTACGGCGCGTGGAGTATCTCTGAGGGCGCGTGCATTCTGTCCGGCCTCGGATTCAATGGCAAGACCAAGACGGGCAAGTACAGGTGGGACGCGCTCAAGAACATCAATCCGCTCGGGTTCGAAACGGGCCAGAACACGCACAGCTGCCTTGAGGCGTGGAACATGAACACTAATAAATGGCTAAAGAACTACGTTTACCTGCGGGTCACGCCCAAGGGCAAAAAGCCCGGGTTCCGCTCGACGCTAGCTACCTTCTTCACCTCTGCCGCGTGGCACGGCACCCGTCCGGGGTACTACCTCATGTTCATTACCGGGGCATTCTACCAGAGCCTGGGCAAGGACTTCCGCCGGCACATTCGGCCTATTTTCATGGACGCGGATGGAGTTACGCCGGGGCCGCACAAGAGGTACTACGACATTGTGTCGTGGGCAGTGACCCAGCTGGCATTCGGGTATCTGATCCAGCCATTTGCGCTGCTCGACATGAAGCCCTCAATGAAGGTGTGGAGCTCTGTGTTCTTCTACATTCATATTCTGATTGTAGTTCTCATGGTGCTGTTCCACGGCCCGCCGAAGAAGGCGGTTCTTGCCTACCTCAAGTCGCTGCAGCCAGTGCCAATGAAGCAGGCTGACAAGATCAAGATGGACACTGCCCGGCTCAGGGCCATGCGGCAGGAGCTTGAAATGCTGCCGAGCCTTGGCATCCCGCAGCCAGACTTTGACACGATAGACGATGACATGAAGGAGGCGCTCCAGGAGTTTGAAGACCTCAAGCAGGATATTGCGCGAGAGCTGCAGTCATTTAAAGAGCGGCGTAACAGCGCGTCGCAACCAAAATAGTCATGTATTATTGCCGGCCTTCGAGGTCATGGGGGCTGTCTCCCAACGGCGTAACCAACTCTTGTTACACACTGTGGGTATGGTGATGGTTATGTGGGAGGTTTCGTTTGCAAACACACCACGCAACCAGATCAGCCATGTCGACCAAGCTTCAGAAAACTATAGAGCGCACGCGGGAGAAGATCGAGAGCAAGCAGTTCTACGAGGCTCACCAGGCCGTGCGGACCATCGCCGCGCGATATATCCGCCAGAAAGCGTACAATGACGCGATCGAGGTGCTCTACACCGCAGCAAAGGAGCTTCTCGAAGCTGGCCAGCCCGGGAGCGGCAGCGACCTGCTGCTGTACCTCCTCTCTGTGTACCAGACCGCAGAAACCCCGGTAGACAATGAGAGCAGGGCGCGAGTGGCGCAGCTGGTGCAAATGTTCGATCCCGAGGAGCCGACCCTCACTAAAATTGCCCAGGAGACGACCCTATGGAGCTCCAAGTTCGGGGGGAGCAAGTACGGCGACGACCGCCTGCATCATGTGTTTGGCCAGGTATTCGCCAAGGCTGGGGATGTGAATGAGACTGAAAAGCATCTGCTGCTGGGCACTTCAGATAGCGTCAAAGTGTTGGCGGGCTTTGAGTTTGAGTGGTTCCTTGAAAACAGCGACAAAACCAGCGCCGGTCAGTACATTGGGCGGGCTGTTCTGGGCTATCTCAGCTCGGGCAACGTCAGCTCTGCCGAGGGAGTGCTTAAGGCGTTCCTTGAAAAGTTCAATGCGGACGACTCGTGTGCGAACCCAACGGAGGAGCTCAATGGTACTGTATTTGTCTATGAGAGCGTTCCGCTGCTTGACTTTTTCCAATTGCTTGTCCTGGCTAGTCGTAAGGGGGACAAGAGTCTGTTTGTCAAGCTGGTCACAAAGTACGAGCCGCAGATCCGGCAGATCCAGCCGTTCGGACAGGGCATTGAGCAGGTAGCGCAGGTTATCTTTGGCATCCAGCCGCGGCGGCAGACTAATATCCTGCAAGAGATGATGGGGAGCTTGTTTTCGTAGACTAACATAGAGCATAATGGGATCGCGGCGGGTCGCATTTCTGTAACCGATTTCGTAACTACGGATTGTTACATGTAACAAAACCTGTTGCTATGAATTTTGTAACTACGGATTGTTGCATGTAACAAAACCTGTTGCTTTGAATTTTGTAACTACTGATTGTTACATGTAACAAAACCTGTTGCTATGAATTTTGTAACTACGGATTGTTACTTGTAACAAAACCTGTTGCTATGATACATTTAAAGATGACCAGAGTTTAGTCGCGCTTGATAGAAGACCTACTTATCGCCTCGGCGAGCTCTGGGCGGTTGTGCCGCAGCATTTCCTCCCTGGCCCTGGCGTACCCCAACCACTGTCGCTTTCGGCTCGATGCCTCTGGGAATTCCTCTTCCAGCCGCTCAATCTCCATCTCAAAGAAGTGAAACTCCGAGCGCGGCGGCCAGGTCGCATTGGCCTCCTGTACAGAGTTGGCCTTCCACGTCTTGGGCGGCCGGTTATCCTCAATGACGCCGAGGCTCCGGACGATCTTGCCAATGGCGCCGGCCTCCTCCCATGTTTCGCGCAGAGCGCTCACTTCAGGGCTGGCCTCGTCGCTCTCAATGCCCCCTTTGGGCAGGACCCAGCAGTCCGGGCGGGCTGCAGAGCTGACCAGTAGCACCTTGTCCTTTTGCTGGTTCAGCACGACTGTCCCGGCAACCATTCTCGCCCCGGTCTTCGGTGAGTAGACTACACATGACAGGGCGTGTTAAAATACAGACCTACCTAAGAGCGCACTTACCCTGACGGTCCCGCCCGACTCGAGCAGTCATTGAACGAACCTGTTCCGCCATCGTTTGTCTCGCCAGCCGGTTACCTCGTTCAAAGGGCCGTATTTCCGTTTTAATTATTATGCGCGGCTGACAACTTAATTCAGCAGCACGTGGTTACGCTAACTGGACGCGGAGATGGCGCCGATCGACCCACCCGGCAAAAGAATGCTCCTGTATACGAGCAGGATACGGCAGCGGGCGGAGGCAGGTTGTCGGCATTGTGATTAATCAATTGTTATTCAGCGGGATAGTGTGATTAATCAATTATTCAGCAGGGATAGGGTACTGTCGTCATTCGATCGGCCAAGCCCCTGAACGTGATTAATCGAAACCCGACTTGACACCAAGCGCCGTAACTCATCTCGTAAAAAAATGAGCAATGTAGCGGCGCTCCCTGCACAAAGCGTCAATGAGGGCACATCTGGTGGGCCCTCTCATGGGAACAACGGTACCGAGAGCCCGGGTCAGCTCTCTTTGCACGAGATGCGAAACTACGAAGGAGACGAGTCATTTGATAATGGGCCCAAAGACGATCAACCCGTGCCGTACACGGATGACCGCGATGTTGAGGCAAGAGGGGAAGAGGAGGACGTGACGGATGACGACACGCTCCAGTCGTCAGTCAATCAGCCTGCTCAGCAACTCAATCTCTATGGTGTTTCCGATTGGCAATTTTTCATGGCAGAGCCGTTCTATACTGATGTTATATACGAGAACAACACGTCGGAAGCGAGGGATCTAGACGCCGCAGAGCGCAATTTCTTGTCCATGCTGCGGACCTCCATGTACATTGGGCTGGCGGGGATGGTAGTGCTGCTTAATTACCGACTCGACTCTGATTCCGATACGAGAAAGCCCGCAAAGTTCGACAGCAAGGCGCTGTCGCTGACCCTGGGGTCGATCTTCCTCGTGCTGTGCCTGGGGAGTCTTGTGGCCACTTCGGGCTACGTACATATTGTTACGGGCTATGCAAAGCAGCGGTCCCTCGTACACAACAGCTCGCCTACCCTTATCGTGGTCATTCTCTGTGCGCTAACCGTGCTTGCTGCCAACATTCTCTACCTCATCCAAGACTGATTTAGCGCTGCGATTCTGCCTTCTCGACCTATTATCTGCTTTACCAATATCTACTGATACCCCCTTTTTTATCTCCGTTACCCCTGTTCCATGTGATGGGTATGCATGGAACTCATCGTGCACTGCAATAATTTATCCGCATATTTTCACCGTCTCCCCACTTTTTTTATCTCTCCTCTGTGACCCTTCCTGCAACCCAATGGTCGACTTCATTACACGCGAAGATTTGGTGGGCCTGTACGAGCGCTGCTGGGGCAGTGGTGGGGTCACAGGCCCCGAAGCCCCTCCGACAGAGTACGAGCGGCTCTACGAGGCCCTAGATCACAATGTGTCCAGGGACGTTGTCGTAAAATGCCCTTCTAGCAGCTCCCTGGCCGTGTATATCCTCGTACAGAGGCTGGCCGAAAAAAGCCCGGCGATTATCCAGTTGTTGCATGCCTCTCAGCAAGGGAGGTGCTACCTTCTAGACCGCAAGGGGGTCCAGTACTTGCCCATAGATAAGGCTTGCCGTGGGTCGGGGTTTGATCTGCTCCGATCCGAGTCCATTCGTCGAATCGCCCACAAGGCCCACATCTGGGCGATCCTCCGTGACCCAATGCCCAATGCCTCGAGGCTAGCGTGGAAGATTTTGCATCTTCAGGAAGGCGACTCATATGAAATTGGCCCTGACCTGTAAGCCACCTTACAGCAG